>CM069149.1:0-67500 GCA_035221665.1 Okamejei kenojei
TGCTTTTGGCTTCCACAACCTCAGCTCATTCTCCAGCACTAGCTTTCTTCGCTCCATCTCAGTCCATCTCCAGCTCATCTTCAGCTCTAGCTTTCGCTTCTCACTCTCCAGAGTCCAGCTCCATTCTCCAGATCTAGCTATAGCTACATTCCAGCTCATCTAAGAGGGTCTAGTCCTTGCTCCGTCTCCAGATCCATTCCGGGATCTAGCTTTTGTCCGTCGTTCTCCAGCACCATTCCGGGGGGTCTAGCTTTTCTCCATCTCAGAGCTCCGGTCTCAGTCTAGCTTTTGCTCCTTTCCCCAAGCTCCATCGCCAGCCGAGCCCAGGGAGAGCAGGTCCTAGCTTTTGCTTCCATCTCCACAGGCCCATCTTCAGGTCTACATTCGCGCCATGCCAAGGCTCCATCGCTGGTCTCAAGCCAGCACAGGTTTCTACCTTTTGCTCCGTTCTCCAGCTCCATCCGACAGGTTTCTACCTTTAGACTCCACTCCAGCACCATCCGCTAGGTCTCTGCTTTTGCTCCATTCTCCCAGCTCCATCGCAGATCTCAGCTTTTGCTACAACTCCAGCTGCATCATCCCAGGTCTAGTTTTGATCAATCTCCAGCTCCATCGCCAGCTGTTCTAGCTTTAGCTCCAACTCCGGCTCCATCGCCAGGGTCTCGCTTTTGTCCATTCCAGGCTTCCATCTCCAGCTCCATCTACAGCTCTTGCTTTTTTGCTCCAACTCCAGCATCCTCTACAGATATCTCTAGCTTTTGTCCATCTCCAGGATCCATCTCCTGCTCTAGCTATCTTGCTACAATCTCCAGCTCCATCTTTTTTCCTTTTTCAGGTCTAGCTTTACTCCGTCTCCAGAAAGCATCTCCAGGATTACTAGCTTTTGCTCCGTCTCCAGCAACCCATTTCCGGTTAGGCTTTTGATCAATCTCCAGCTTCAGTCCGTCTCCAAGTCTTAGCTTTTGCTCCATCTCAGCTCCATCTCCAGGTCTAGCTTTATGCTTCCATCTCCAGCTCATCTCATTCCGGTCTATCTTTCGCTCCATCTCCAGCTCCATCGCCAGGTTTCTACCTTTTGCTCTTGCATCTCCAGCTCTATCACCAGGTTCTACCTTTTGCCTCCATCTCAGCTCCATCGCCAGGGTCTTGCTTTTGCTCCCATCTCCAGCTCCATCGCCAGATCTAGCTTTGCATTTGCTCCATTCAAGGGTTTAGCTTTTGCTCATCATCTCCCACAGCTCCTTCTCCAGGTCTAAGCTTTTGCACCATCTCCAGCTTCCATCTCACGGGTTTCTGCTTTTGCTCCATCTCCAGTCCATCTAGCTCTAGAGCTTTTGCTCCCTCTCCAGCTCCTATCTCCATATCTAAGCTTTTTGCTCCATCTCCAACTCCATCTCCGTGTCTAGCTTTTTGCTCCATCTCCGCACCATCTCCAGGTGTATCTTACGTCCATTCCTCCAGTCCACGCAGGATCTACCTTTTTGTGCCATCTCCAGCTCCATCGCCAGTTCTACTTTGCTCCATTCAAGCTCCATTCGCCAGCAGGTCTTGCTGTGATCCATTCTCCAGCTCCATCGCAAGAGGTCTATCTCTCGACCATCTCCGCTCCATCTCCGGTCTATATCTCGCTCCATCTCCAGTTCAATCTCCCGGTCTAGCTCTGTGACTCCATCTCCCAGCTCCATCTCCAGGGTCTAGATCTCGCTCCATCTACAGCCTCCTTCTCCAGATCTAGCTCTCGTCCATCTCCAGCTCCATCTCCCGGCTTTTGTATCTCTCGCTCCCTCTCCAGCTCCATCTCCAGGCCTAGCTCTCGCTCCATCTCCAGCTCCATCCTCTAGGTCTAGCTATTGCTCATCTCCAGCTTCCATCTCAGGTTCTAGCATTTGCTGCATCTACCAGCCTCATCTCCAGTGTCGCTTTTGCTCATTCCCTGCACCATCTCCAGGTCTCGCTTTTGTCCATCTCAGCTCCAATCTCCAGTTCAAACTTTTGCTCCATCTCCAGCTCCATCGCAGCCAGATTTCAGCTTATTGCTCCCACTCCAGCTCCATCGCCCAGGTCTCGTTTTGCTCCATGTCCAGCTCCATGCCATGTCTCGCTTTTGTTCCATCACAGCTCCATCCAGGTCTAGCTCCTCGCCAAAACTCCGCACCATCTCCAGGTTCTAGCTCGCGTTCCTACTCCGATACATCTCAGCTCTATCTCTCGCTCATCTCAGCTCCATATCGGTCTATCCTCTCGCTCCATCACCCGCTCCTCCTCCAGCTCCAGGTTTGCTCCATCACAGTAGCTTTCGCTCTCTCAAGCTGCTTTCCAGTTAGCTTTTGCTTCCATCTCCAGCTCCATCTCGCAGGTTCTTTCGCTTTTGTGATCTCCAGCTACATCTCCAGGTCTAGCTTTTGCTCCTTCTCCAGCACCATCTCAGGGTTAGATTTTGCTCCATCGCCAGCTCTTTCTCAGGTTAGCTTTTTGTCGCATCCTCCAGCTCCATTATCCAGGTCATGCTTTTGATCCATTCCCGCTCCAGTTCTAGCTTTTGCTCCATCTCCAGTCCATCTCCAGTCCATCTCCAGCTAGATTTGCTCCATCTCCAGCTCATAGACCAGGTCTTGCTTTTGCTCCATTCCAGTCCATCGCTGATATAGCTTTTAGCTCCAACACCAGGTCCATCGCCAGGTCTCGCTTTTGCGCATCTCCAGCTCCTTCGCCCAGGTCTTGCTCTCGCTCCATCTCAGTCCATCTCCTGGTCAGCTCACGTTCCATCTCCAGCTCTATCTACAGGTTTATCTCTCGCCTCGATCTCCAGCTCCATCTCCCGGTTCTATCCTCGTCCATCTCCAGCTCCATCGCCAAGGTTCTTGCTTTGGCTCCCACCCTACAGCTCCATCCCAGCCCCAGCTTTCGCTCCATCACCAGCTCCATCTCCAGCTCTAGCTTTGCTCTTCTCCAGCTCTAGCTTTCATCCATCTCAGCTCATCTCTTTACGCTCTAGTTTTCGCTCAATCTACAGCTCATCTCCAGCTCTAGCTTTCGTCAATCACCAGCTCCACCTCCAGCTCCACCTCCAGCTCCAGATTTTGCTCCATTCTCCAGCAGCTTTCGCTCCCTTCTACCAGCTCCATCTCCAGCTCTAGCTTTTGCTCTCCATCTCCAGCTCCATCTCCAGGTCTAGCTTTTGCTCCATCTCCCAGCACCATCTCAGGTCTAGCTTTTGCTCATCTCACAGCTCCATCTGGGTCTTGCTTTTGTCCCATCTCCAGCTCCATCTCCAGTCTCGCTTTTGCTGCATCTCCAGCACCATCTCCTGATCTTGACTTTTGCTCCATCTCAGCTCCATTCCAGCTCTAGCTTTTGCTCCCTCTCCAGCACCCATCTCCAGGCTAGCTTTTGCTCCATTCTCCAGCTCCATCTCCGGAGTCTTGCTTTTGCTCTCTCCAGTCCATCACAGCTCTGGCTTTTGCATTCATCTCCAGCTCCATCTCCAGTTAACCTTTTGATCCTTCTCAGGCCCCTTCTCCAGGTCTAGCTTTTGCTCCATCTCAGTGCTCCATATCCGGGTCTCTGCTTTTGCACCATCTCCAGCTCCATCTCAGGTCTAGCTTTTGCCCATCTCCAGCTCCATCTCCTGCTAGATTTCGCTCATCCTCCCAGCTCCATCGCCATGTCTTGCTTTTGCTCCCATCTCCAGCTCCATCGCCAGATATAGCTTTAGCTCCACCTCCAGAGGTACATCGCAGGTCTCGCTTTTGCTCCTCTCCAGTGCATCGCCAGTCTTGCTTCGCTCCATCTCCGCTCCATCTCAGGTCCGCTCTCGTTCCATCTCCTGCCTCAATTACAGGTTCTATCTCTCGCTGATTCCAAGCTCATCTCCCGGTTCTATCTCTCGCTCCAAATCTTCCAGCTGCATGCCAGTCTTGCTTTGGCTCACCTCAGCTCATTCTCCAGCCCAGCTTTCGCTCCATCTCAGCTCCATCTCCAGCTCTAGCTTTCGCTCCATCTCCAGCTATAGCTTCGCTCCATTCCAGCTCCATCTCCAGCTTAGCTTACGCTCAATCTACAGCTCCATCTCCGCTTTAGCTTTCGCTCAATCACCAGCTCCACTCCAGCTCCAGGCTTTTACTCCATCTCAGTAGCTTCGCTCCATCTCCAGCTCCATTCTCCAGAGCTCTAAGCTTTTGCTCCATCTCCAGCTCCATCTCCAGGTCTAGTTTTGCTCCATCACCAGCTCCATCTTCCGGTACTAGCTTTTGAACCCTCACCAGCTCCATCTCCAGGTCTCGCTTAGCTCCATCTCCCGCTCCTCTCCGAGTCTCGCTTTTGCTGGCATCTCAGGCTACATCTCCATCTGTCTACGCTTTTGCTCTTCCGCACCTCTCCCAGGTTCTAGCTTTTGCCATCTCACCCCATTCCATTCGGGTCTAGCTTTAGCTCATCTCCAGCTCCATCTCCGCACTAGCTTTTGCTGATTCCAGTCCATTCCCAGATCTAGGTTTTGCTCCATCTCCAGCTCCATCTCCAGCTCTCTAGCTATTGCTTCATCTCCAGCTTCCATTCCAGGTCTCGCTTTTGCTCCATCTCCAGTCTTCTTCCAGGTATAGCTTGTGCTCCATCTCCAGTCCATTCCAGGTCTTGTTTTGCTCATCTCCAGCTCATCTCCAGGTCTAGTTTTGCTCATCTCCAGCTCCATCTCCAGCTAGATTTCGCTCCACTCCTGCTGCTCATCGCCCAGGTCTTTGCGTTTGCTCCATCTCCCAGCACCCATCGCCAGAATAGCTCTTTAAGTCCAACTAGGTCCATCGCAGGTCTCGCTTTTGCTCCTCTCCAGCTCCATCGCCAGGTCTTGCTCTCGCTCCATCTCAGCTCCCTCCAGGTCCAGCTCTCGTTTCCATCTCCAGCTCCCATCTACAGTCTATCTCTCGCTCGATCTCCAGCTCATCTCCGGTTTCTCTGCTCCATCTTCCAGCTCCATCGCCAGGTCTTTGCTTTGGCTCCACCTCCAGCTCCATATCCAGCCCTAGCTTTCGCTCATCCTCGTCCTCTCCAGGCTCTAGCGTTCGCTCCATTCAGCTTAGCTTTCGCACATCTCCAGCTCATCCTCCAGACTCAAGCTTTCGCTCAATCTACAGCTCCAT
The DNA here is from genome assembly GCA_035221665.1 of Okamejei kenojei. Lineage (NCBI taxonomy): Eukaryota > Metazoa > Chordata > Chondrichthyes > Rajiformes > Rajidae > Okamejei > Okamejei kenojei. Next base: position 5,136 of record CM069149.1, read on the forward strand.
CTCAGCTCTAGTTTCGCTCAATCACAGCTCCACCTCCCGCTCCAGATTTGCTCCATTCAGTAGCTTCGCTCCATCTCAAGCTCCATCTCCAGCTCTAGCTTTTGTCCATCTCCATCTCCATCTAGGTCTAGCTTTTGTCCATCACCAGCTCCACTCAGGTCTAGTTTTGTCCATCACCGCTCCATTCCAGGGTTACGCTTTTGCTCCAGCTCCAGGCTCCATCTCCAGGTCTAGCGTTTTGCTCCATCTCCAGCTCCCTCTCGAGTCTTGCTTATAGCTGCATCTCCAGTTTACATCTCCATGTCTAGCTTTTGCTCCATCTCAGTACCATCCGCCAGGTCTAGCTTTTGCTCCATCTCCAGCTCCTCTCCGGGTCTTGCTTTTGCATCCATCCAGCTCCATCTCCGTCTAGCTTTTGCCTGCAATTCCAGCTCCATCTCAGATTCGCTTTTGCTCCATCTCCAGCTCAATCTCCATCTCTAGCTATTTGCAGGAATCATCTCCTGCTCCATCTCAGGTCTAGCTTTGCTCCGTCTCCAAGATCCATCTCCAGGTTTAAGTTTTTCCTTAAGTTTCCCTAACAAATCTAAATATGCTTTACGGTCCTTCTCTTATATCTTGGCCAGACTCCCTTCGTATTCATCTTTTCAGCCCGTTATTGCCCGTTTTGTTTTTTACTTTGTTGTCCTATGAACTTTTCCAAATCCTCTGGTTCCGGGGGTTACTCATTTGCTGTGTTATACATCTTTTTTTTTATTTATTATTCTATCCCAAAACTTCTCTTGTCAGCCACGGTTGTCTCTACTCCCCTGGAGAATCGGTCTTCCTTTTTGGAATGGAATGATCCAGCGACTACCGAATTGTGCCAAGAAATTCCTGCCATTGCTGTTCCACCGCCATCCTTGCTAGGATCCTTTGCAGTCTACCTTGGTCAGATCCCCTTCATGCCTTCATATTCCCTTTGTTCAAATGTATCCTGCACTTTGCTTCATCTTTGTCCAAAATCTGTTATGAACCCTCCCTCGTTTTTCACATCGTTTCTGATTGCCGCCGAAGGGTCTCGAGCCAAAAGTCACCTAATTCTCTGTCCAGAGATGTGTCTGTCCGCTGAGTTACACCAGCACTTTGAGTCTATCTTTGGTATAAACAACACCTGCAGTTCTTCTACATATATCACTCTTACCTGCCAGGTGCTTTTTCCTGCCTCTTTCTCTGCCAGATTTATACCCCCTGCCAAAACTGTCTGAGGAAGGGTGCCGACCCCCCAAACCTCACCTATCCATGTTCTTCCAGAATGCTGCTGACCCGTTGAATTACTCCAGCACTTTGTGAAACGTCACCTTAATTTTCCCCCCATGTTACCAGTGCTGCTGCCTGACCCGTTGGACTTTCAGCATTAACATGCGATGAGTTTTACACTCGGAGAGGTGCCTTGAAATTTTTCCCCATTGCACTACATTTTATTCCAATTTGTAATTTTACGTATGGGTTCATAAAGAATGCATGGTGGAAAGAAAATATTAATATCCATTCTTTTCTTAATTTAGGTAAAATCAAAGGTAGACATTAACTGCTGGGAGTTATCAGAGGCGAAGCAGCATCTATGGAGAGAGGAATTGCGACGTTTCGGGTCGCTCACCGGACAGCTTGGCGTTCCAAGGAGCGGGGTCCACTGCCGGGGGTGGTCAGGGAGACCATTCTCCTGTCGCGGGTCGGGAAGCTGAAAAGGACTGACTCTGAACCAAGTCCTCGCAGCGGCCATGACTCAACACCAGGCGCCGCTCCGCCGTTCCACGCTTATCCCGCACACCCGCCTGGGCACGATAGGGACAATTTATAAAACTGTGCGCCTTTGTAATGTGGAGGAAACCCTAACCCTATGCCCTACCCTAACTCTAGATTGATAGGCTAAGCGTGTGTGGTTAGTGTTGGGGGCACACTGGATGGTGCGGGACTCGGTGGGCCGAAGGGCACTGTATCTCCTGAACTAATTGTGACAAGGGGCCCCAGGTGTTGGACTCCAATCCTCCCAATAGTTTCTGGCCTGCCTCCTAAATGGAACTAAACCGTTGGCCACGAGTTTCCCAGAGGCAGATCATCTTCCAATGGTCTCTCCAAAAACCCCCCAGAGGCAACGGGACATTCAACTGTGTACAGGGGATGATGTCAATGTACCATGGGGTTGGAGAATGGGAGGAGGGTGAGAGATGAGAGGGGGATAAGGGGTCGGGAGGCAATGAAGAAGGGGGAGAAGACTGGAGCAGGTGGGGGGGGGATGAAAAGAAGGGGGGGACTGGTGCGGGTGAGGAGGCGTACGGGGGGTGGAGAAGGTAGAGATTTTGGTGGCGGGGGACGGAACGATGGGGGGGGTGGGGTGGGATGAGGGGGGTGGACCGTTTGTAAGCACTAAAACAATATGGAAAATATATACACTTTCATATTGTAATACCCTGTAATGCCACTATAACAATCTGATACGTTAGGCACACTATAATACACAATAATGTGTATTCTATACACTATCCCTGTTATCCACTACCCTATGGCTCAAAAAAAAGTAAAATACAGGAAAATAAGTTATAACGCACTTAACACTCTATTTTTACACTATACACGCGCTAATAAACCACAAAATAATACACACATATTATGGATCACTATTTACATGGTAAAGGTAGGGAATTGAGGAATGCTGTGGAACAGAGGGATGTAGGAAATAACTGTGCTTAGTCCGAAGGTGGAAAAAAAAAATCGCATGGTTGATAGGGTGGTTAAAGAAGCCTTTGGGTTGTGCTGGCCTTTATAAATCAGAGATTGAATAATAGGAGTTAAGGGAAAGTAATGTTAAAATTGAACAAGGCATTGTTAAAGACCAAATCATGGAGTATGGTGTACAATTCTGGTCGCCTAGTTATAGGAACGGATGTCAACAAAATAAGAGGAGGAGACAGAGGCGATATACTAGATGTTGCCCAGGGTTCCAGCAACTATGTTACAGAGAAAGGTTGAACAATGTAGGTTTTATTCTGTGGGAGCGCAGAAGGTTAAGGGGTGACTTGATGAGGTCTTTAAAATGATGAAAGGGATAGACAGCGTTGTCGTGAGATAAGCTTTTCCATTGAGGGTAGGGAAAGATTCAAACAAGAGGGCATGCATGACATTGGAGAATTTAAGGGACAGAAGTTTAGGGGTTGGTAACGTGAGGGGGGAACTCTTTACTCAGAGGGTGGAGGCTCTGTTGTGGAATGAGCGTCAGCAGAGGTGGTGGAGGCAGGAATCGATTTTACATTTTTAAAAGTAAAGTGGATGGGTATATGACGTGAAGGGAATGGAGGGGAATGGTTTGAGGTGCAGGTGATGGGACTAGGGAAAACAATGGTCGGCACGGATGGAAGGGCCGAGAGGGCCTGTCTTCTGCTGTAATTGTTATATAGTTAATGGTTATATGGTTACTATACTAACATTATAAACCATATAACATATTCACTATAACCGAAAAACAAATTTAATACTAATCTTATATACACAGTATACACACATATATCACCTACATCACACTGCATCTAAATTATAATACTATTACACATTTATAATATTGTTTAAGCCGATATACCTATAATCCACAATATAATAGCACGTCATACATATATACACCGCACTATAATAATAACACAAAAACAAGATTACACCATAACACATTCTACTCCAATGCACTATAAACCGTACCACTATATACATTATATCAAAATATCTATAACTATAATAACTTCTACATACTATAAACATTAAAAAATACTAACACAATATAAATATATAGTATAAACGCACTATAAAAACAGTTTAACACTATAACATATAATAACTATAATACATTTATATCAAAATTAAACTATACACTCTAATAAACTACTACGTGACGATAAACATTAAAAATACTATTAACAAGATCTAATTATAGTATAACGCACTAGCAAAACATTTTAACACTATAACAATAATAATACACTTTACACACTATTGCACACTACATCAAACTATAATACAATTGTTATTTGTATAGGTACACCTAACAAACTAGTAATAAACGATAAAAACAAACGATACCACATATAATCATCCACACATTTATTACATTATTAATACCTAAACTATACCATTATAACAACTATAAAACACTTATACTACAGCACACAATGACACACAATTTACAATAAAATACAAAATAGCCCCATTAAAACAATTAGTATAAAACACGTGGATTAACACGGATAATACACGTTTGTTTCACGCATATCTACTATAACTACTGAAAAACAATACTAAAACACCGTAAAATACCATATATTATGACACTATTAATAGATATCAAGTACAATAATAAATGCGAAACACCATTATAACAGTTTCAACTGTAACTAAAAATAAACTAGAATACACAGATTATAAAAACTTTCAACTATAGTACACTGTGTAAAACCTAGCACGCAACATCATATGGTAACATCCATAAAAAACACACTTTTAACATTATAATACTATTATAAAACTATATATATATTGAACATATAGTAAACTAATAAACAACATAACTATCAACACTATAACATGTTATACAACACACACCGACAACAATTCAACACAAAAAAAAATAATACATGTTACAACCATATCACTTAATAGAATAACACACTTAATAACAATAACAACTAGTTTGTATCTTTTATTAGTGTGTTACATTGTTTTATAGTTTTATGTGATTACTGCAGATACTCAAAAACACACTTTTAACATATATACGAATAATACATAATACACATAATAACACATTCTAATACACTATTACACTACAAAATCTATTGATACACTTTAACACAGTGTAAACACATAAATGTATTATAAATCAACTAAATAATACACACTACAACCAATGGATATTACACTAAAACACTGATCACACATCACAACATCATCATATTATAGCATACTAAATAACTTATAATACACAGCACACATCAGTACCCTACCCAATAACACATTAATATACACTATCTTGCATTTAATCAGACTATAACACAATAATAACATCACAGGATATTATAATCTGTTGTAAATACACTGTTCACACAATTATAATAATTAAACACATACTATTATATACCTATATCTAATGCACTAATACATAGTCTTGCTCTAAAACTATAATATAAACACGCGATAATAGACGCTCTACTAACACTATCCATGACTGTGTCGCACAAATGAAACAGCACCAAACAGTATCACAGTATAAATACATTATATACACCAATGCACTATAAAACACGATAACACATTATTATAATTTTTTTTACAATTAGGGAATCCCATGGATCGCGCTATAACACTATAATACACTGTAAGCATATAATATACGAAAACAATCTAACACATCCCATAACATATTATAACATTATCTCCTAATAACTCACTAATACACAATAATACCATTATAACACAAACTATACACACTTATAAACACGCAACAATGCACTTGACAAACTTAATAATGCACTACAACACATAACTATACCATTAGCAATACATATTAATAATACGTTAACACTAAACGAACAATAACACAGAATAACAATGCAAGATCAATAACGCACTATAATACATTACACGACTAATATAGACTCTAACGCAATATAAAACATTTAAACATGTTATAACACACTATAGACACTTAACACACTTTTACACACTATTCACACATAACGCACTAAATATAAAATATACACACTAACACTTTTCATATTGTAACACTTAAACAATATAAAACGGTAAGGCACACTATAACACACAATTATGTTAATTACAATACATATCCTTATACACCATTCGAATAAAATACAAGTAACTACAGGAAAAACAATACATTATATAACACACAATACCACGCTTATAATACACTATAACAACGCTATAATACATAACAACAATACAACACAATAATATGGAAACATTATAATTTGTATATTAAAAACACAAAGTACACTATCTAGACTAGTTATTTATACTGTTTCTTAGTGTGTTGCATTGGTCTTATAGTGTATAGTGTTACGCAGATTCTAGTGAGTGTTAGTCTGGTATAGTGTGAAGTAGTGTGTTATAGTAATTATTGTGTGTTGTGCGGTATTATAGTGTGCCATATGTATCACATCGTGCTAAGGTATTATATAGTATCATATCGTTTGTAGCATTTAACCTACTATAATAAAATACTATATTTAAACGAAAAAAGTAAATTATGACAAATTAATACCCAAACAGACATAATAACACTATCATAACAGTGTAGCACTACGAAACAGTATCAAACAGTATAACATACATCATAAGACACCAGTACACTATAAAACACGATAACACGTTATAATACATTAGAATCCCAGGGTTTTACAGGGGTATAGAAGTGTTTGGCGGGTTACATGGGGTTTATAATGGCTTACAGGGTCTCATTTCTTCAAGACGAGGCGTTTCAGACATACTTGAAATCCACATTTTGAATGTTGGCGTAGGTGCGTTTTTCCAAAATTTGAGTATAAGTTTTTTATACTGTTATTAGACCGTAATTAAGAAAAGCTTCTTGGAATATAGTTAGTTTACTTCCCTCTTCCATTGATCCAAAGATAATCAGTTCTGTATTGGGGTTCAATTTTGTGTTAAATAGTTTTGTAAAAATTCCAAAAATATCATTCCAAAATTTATACATTTTTGTAAAAGAGACAAAGGAATGTGCTATAGTGGCATTTTGAGTTAGACATTTGTCGCAGATGGGGGAAACATTTGAAAATATTTTATTCAGCCTAGTTTTCGAATAATATAATCTATGTAAAATTTAAAATTGAATTAGGTTGTGTCTTACATTCATTACATTGGAGATGCAGCTACAGTTAGAGATAGTGCTTAGTGAGCTAGTGCTGGAAATGGAGCTGGAGATGGAGCTGGAGGTAGAGGCAGAGCTCGTGCTCGTGCTAGAGATGGAGCTGGAGCTGGAGCCAGAGCTGGAGATGGAGATGGAGATGGGACTGGAGATGGAGCTCTAGCTAGTACAGCTGGAGATGTAGCTGGAGGTGGAGCTAGAGCTAGAGCTGGAGCTGGAGATGGAGCTAGAGCTGCGAGGGAGAGATAAAGCTGGAAGTTGGAGCGAGATGTACTAGAGCTGGAGATCGAGCTAGAGATGGAGCATAAGCTCGAGCTAGGTTGAGTTAAATTGGAGCTGGAGTCAGCTGGAGATAGGGCTGGATATGGAGCAAGAGCTGGAACTGGACTGGAGATTTGAGGTGGAGCTAGGATTAGAGCTGGCGATTGAAATGGAGGATGGAGCTTGAGTTGGAGCTGTAGATGGAGCTAGAGGTCTTTAGAACGAGAAGGGGCTGGAGATGGCGCTGGAGATGGGGCAGAGAGATAGGGGGGTTTAGAGGTGTTTAGAGGGGTTTAGAGGAGTATAGTGGTTTATGTTTTCGAGATGGGTTTGGAGGGCGTTTAGAGGTGTTTTGAGGGGGGTTAGAGGGGTTTGTAGGGATTTAGAGGGATTTACGTGGGGTTAGAGATATTTACATAGGTGTTGAGGGGTTTACATGTAGGGGTTTGGAGGGGTTTAGTGGGTGAACAGTGGTTTGCAGGGGATTAGTTTGAAGGGATTTAGAGGGATGTACGTTGGGTTAGAGGTATTGCAGAGGTTTTGAGGGGTTTGTAGCTGTTTCGGGTGTTTACAGGTGTTTGGAGGTTGTTCTTAGTGGTTTAGAGGGGTTTGCAGGGGATTTGAGATATTTAGAGGGGTTTACAGGGGTTGGAGGGAGTTACAGCTGTTTTGAGGTGTTTAGAGGGTTCACATCAGGTGCAAACCCCTCAAAACCACTGTAAATAGGGGTTTAGGTGGATTTGCAGAGGTTTAGAGGGATTTTATCAGGGGGTTTAGGGGGTTACATGGATTTAGAAGGGTTTAGAAGGGTTTAGATGGTGTTATCATGTATTATATCGTTTTATTCTATGTTATAATATTAGTATGTTGATATGTATTAGACTGCTTTAGTGTGATTGTGTATTTTCCAGTATTTATGTATATTCTAGCATAGGGAGTTACAGTGTATAGGATAGTGTAGTATAATAAACATGATTGTGTATTATCGTGTGCCTTAACGTATTATATTGTTATAGTGCAATTCAGGGTGTTACAATATGAACGTGTTAAAGTGTGTATATTTTATGTTGTATTGTTTTAGTGCGTTATGGTATGTATAGTGTGTTATAGTGTGTTAAGTGTCATAGTGTGTTATAAGATGTTAAAATGTGTTATATTGCGTTGTTTGTAGAGTACTTTAGGTCGTGTAAATTCTGTGTTTTATAGTGCGTTATAGTATATATGCAATGTGTTAGAATTGTTGTGTTATTCTGTGTTAAGTGCATGTAGAGTTATGTATTATATTCAAAACAAGAGCATGTATTATATGAGTCCGCAGATAGTTATGTGTTGTAGTGCTTTATTATGTTTTTAGTGTGTTAGAGTGCATTGTTGCTTGTAATTGTGTTATAATGTGCATAGTTTTGTGTTACAATGTATTATTGTGTATTACAGTGTGTTATTAAGTGTTTAAACTGTGATAATGCCTTATATTATTTTCGGTGTGTATTATGGTGCGTTGTTATTATAGAGTGTTATAGAGTATCATTAGGATTCTAATGTATTATAACGTGTTATCGTTGCTTTATAGTGTTTACTGGTGTCTTATAATGTATATACTGTTTGATACTTTTTGGTATTGTTTCATAGTGCTACACTGTTGGTATCGCATCTATTATCGTGTGATATCGCGTGTTATATTATTATAGTTTTAGTGCTAGACGTTAGTGGATTAGTTATAGTGTTATATATTGTATGTTATAGTATATTGTGTGATAGAATATTATGTGATGTAGTGTGTTATTGCGTTATAGTCTCTTAAATGCGAAAGTGCATATTAACGTGATATTGGGTATTGTAGTGTTATGTTTGTGCTGGTGTATTATAATGTACTTAGTATGCTATATTATGTATGATGTGTGATAGTGTTTTTTGTAATCTGCTATTGTGTAGTGTGATTGTGACTATTATAGTGCATTTAGTTGTTATATTATATGTAATGTGTGTTAAAGTGTTTCATAGTATTGTAGTGTGTAATAGTGTATTAGAATGTGTTATAATGTGTTATAATGTATTATATCGTTATATGCTATTATATAGTGTTATAATGTTAGTGTGTTTTTTTGTATCTGCGGTAACACTATAACACTATAAGACGTAACACACTATATAACAGTATAGCATACTATTTGTATTGTTATAGTGTGTTATAGTGTATTATAGTGTGTTGTAATATGTTATTGCGTTTTATTGTGTGTTGGTGCTTTATTGTGTTATTATACTATTTTATAATGTTATACTGTGTTGTAGCGTATGAGACTATTATAATGTTATAATGTTAAAATGTTATAGTGTGTTGTAGTGTGTTGTAGTGTATGAGACTATTATTAATGTTATAGTGTTATAGTATTATAATGTTATGTGTGGTATTATTATAGTTATAGTTTGTTATAGTGTACTATACTGTATTATAGTTTGATTATATTATAGTGTGTCATAGTGTGCAATAGTGTATTATTGTGTGTTATAGTGTTAAAATGTTTTATAGTGTGTTATACTATATTATATTATAATATAGTATGTTTTATTGTTTGTAGTATGTAGTAGTGTATTATAGTGTATAGTTTATTTTGATATAATGTATTATAGCGTGTTACAGTGTTATCGTGCATTAATGTGTTATGGTGTAATATATGTTACATTGCTATTGTGTTAGTGTATTATAGTGCATGTATGTGTATTATCGTGCTGTGTTATATTTATATAGTGTATATAAGATTACATTAAAATTATTATTATAATGTGTAATATAGTATTTTATATTTTGATGTAGTGTGATGTAGTGATATAGTGTTTTATACCGTGTATTATAGAGATTAGTATTATAATGTGTTATACAGTGTTATAGTGTATTATAATGTTATGTTATATGGTTATAAGTTTAGTATGTTATAGTGTACTATAGTATTTTACTGTTACATTGTGTATTATGTTATAGTGTATTATAATGTGTGTTATAGTGTATTATAGTTATAATGTGTTATAGTTATAACAACATAACATACTTTAATACACTATTACACACTATAACACAATATTACACACTTTCATGTAAAGTAACACGACAGTACACTATAACAATATAAAATGCCCTATGAATATAGACCGATAACATCATGATAGTATAAAACACTATGGCAATATGATACACTGCAACACGCTATAACACACTATAATGCACGACCACAACAGTATTAGGGGTTCAGTATTGATGTGGATAGAGAACTGGCTGGCAAACAGGAAGCAAAGAGTAGGAGTAAACGGGTCCTTTTCACAATGGCAGGCAGTGACTAGTGGGGTACCGCAGGGCTCAGTGCTGGGACCCCAGCTATTTACAATATATATTAATGATCTGGATGAGGGAATTGAAGGCAATATCTCCAAGTTTGCGGATAACACTAAGCTGGGGGGCAGTGTTAGCTGTGAGGAGGATGCTAGGAGACTGCAAGGTGACTTGGATAGGCTGGGTGAGTGGACAAATGTTTGGCAGATGCAGTATAATGTGGATAAATGTGAGGTTATCCACTTTGGTGGCAAAAACAGGAAAGCAGACTATTATTTAAATGGTGGCCGATTAGGAAAAGGGGAGATGCAGCGAGACCTGGGTGTCATGGTACACCAGTCATTGAAAGTAGGCATGCAGGTGCAGCAGGCAGTGAAAAAAGCTTTCATAGCAAAAGGATTTGAGTACAGGAGCAGGGAGGTTCTACTTCAGTTGTACAGGGTCTTGGTGAGACCACGCCTGGAGTATTGCGTACAGTTTTGGTCTCCAAATCTGAGGAAGGACATTATTGCCATAGAGGGAGTGCAGAGAAGGTTCACCAGACTGATTCCTGGGATGTCAGGACTGTCTTATGAAGAAAGACTGGATAGACTCGGTTTATACTCTCTGGAATTTAGGAGATTGAGAGGGGATCTTGATGAAACTTACAAAATTCTTAAGGGGTTGGACAGGCTAGATGCAGGAAGATTGTTCCCGATGTTGGGAAGTCAAGGACAAGGGGCAGCTTAAGGATAAGGGGGAAATCCTTTAAGACCGAGATGAGAAAGACTTTTTTCACACAGAGAGTGGTGAGTCTCTGGTACTCTCTGCCACAGAGGGTAGTTGAGGCCAGTTCATTGGCTATATTTAAGAGTGAGTTGGATGTGGCCCTTGTGGCTAAGGGGATCAGAGGGTATGGAGAGAAGGCAGGTACGGGATACTGAGTTGGATGATCAGCCATGATCATATTGAATGGCGGTGCAGGTTCGAAGGGCTGAATGGCCTACTCCTGCACCTAATTTCTATGTTTCTATGTTTCTAACACTATAATAAATTATAATACACGTTAACACATTATAACGCACTATAATCTCTATCCCGTAATCTCTATCACGATTTTCATCTCCATTTCTACCTTCATCTATCTCTAGCTACACCTCTATCTTTATCTCCAGTTCCATCTCTAGCTCCATCTCTAGCTCCAGCTCCGTTTCCAGCTCCATCACCAGCAACAGCTCCAGCTCCAACTCAAGCTCCACCCCCATCTCCATCACCTACTCCATCTCCAGCTCGAGCTCCAGCTCCAGCCCCCGCACCTCCAGGACCATCTCGGAGTCCAGCTTCATCTTTATCTCTAGCTCCACTATATTTTTCTACAGCTTCATATCATTCTCTCTCTAGCTCCAGCTCCAGCTCTATCTCCACCTCAACCTCCTGATCCATCTCCAGTTGCATCTCCAGCCATCTCTAGCTCCATCTCTACGTCAAACCTCAGCTCCAAATCCGTCTCCATCTCCAGCTCCATCCCCAGCACCAGCTCTGGCTCCATCTCCAGCGACATCTCAGGCACCATCTTCAGGTCCATCTCCAGATCCAGCTCCATCTCCATCTCCAACTCTAGCTCCAGTTCTAGCTCTAGCTCTAGCTCCATCTCCAGCTCGACCTCCATCTCCAGCGACATCTACAGCTCCATCTCCATCTCCACCTCCAGCTATATCTCCAGCTCTAGTTGCATCACCAGGGCCACCTCGAGCTCCATCTCCACCTCCATCTCCAACTCCAGCTGCATCGCCAGGTCCATCTCTATCGCCATCTCCATCGCCACCTCCATCTCCATCTCCATCTCCATCTCCATCTCCATCTCCATCTCCATCTCCATCTCTAGCTCCACCTCTAGATGCATTTCCACGTCTGCTACTCTAAATCTCTCTCCAACTCTAGCTCTGGCTGCCCAATCGCCAGATCAAGTTCAAGCTCTATTTCTAGCTCCAGCGCCATCTGCAGCACCAGCTCTATCTCCAGCTGCATCTCTAGCTCTAACACCATCTCCAGCTCCAGCCCCATCTTCAGCTTTAAGTCCATCTCAATCTAGAGCTCATACTCTATCTTCAGCTCTATCTCTAGCATAAATCTCTGTCCATCTCCAACTCTAGCTCAAACACCACTTCGATCTCCATCTCCAGCTCGAGCTCCAGCTCTACCTCCCGCACCTCCAGGACCATCTCGGCGTCTAGCTCCATCTTTATCTCTAGCTCCACTATCTTTCTCTGCAGCTCAATTTCATTCTCTCTCTAGCTCCAGCTCCAGCTCTATCTCCACCTCAACCTCTAGTTTTCTCTCCAGTTGCATCTCCAGCGCCATCTCTAGCTGCATCTCCAGCACCATCCCCAGCACCTGCTCCAGCAACATCACCAGCTACATCTCAGGCACAATATTCAGGTCCACCTCCAGATTTAGTTCCATCTCCATCTCCACCCATAGCTCCAGGTCCATCTCCAGCTCCATCTCCAGAGCCATCTCCAGCTCCATCTCCATTTCCACCTCCAGCTCCACCTCCAGCTCCATCGCTAGGTCCATCTCTCGCACCAAATCCAGCTCCATCGCCAGGTCCAACTCCAGCTCCAACTAGCTCTATCTCTATTCCAGCTACATCTGCAGCACCAGCTCTATCTCCGTCTCCAGCTCTGGCTCCATCTCCATCCCCATGTCTAGATCTACCTCTAGCTCCAGCTCTATCTCCATCTCCATCTCCAGCTCCAGCTCCATCACCAGCTCTAGCTCCAGGTCCAGCTCCATCTCCAGCGCCAGCTCCAGCTCCAACTCCTGTTGCAGCTCTAGATCCACCTCCAGCTTTAGTTCCAGCTCCACCTCCAGCTGCAACTCGATCTCCTCCTCCATGTCCAGCACCAGCTTTAGCTCACTTTCCAGCTCCTTCCCCAGTTCCATCTCCAGCTCCAGCTCCCGCACCTCCAGGTCCATCTCCAGGTCTAGCTCCATCTCCATCACTAGCTCCACCTCCATTTTTTATGCCAGCTCCTTCTTTATCTCTCTCTAGCTCCAGCTCCATCCACAGCTCTATCTGCACCTCAGGCTCCAGCTCCATCTCCAGTTCCAGCTCCAGTTCCATCTCTAGTTCCATCTCTAGCTCAACCTGAAGCTCCAGCTCCGTCTCCAGTTCCATCTCCATCTCCATCTCTATCGCCAGCATCTCCTATTCTACCTCAAGCTCCATCTCCAGCTCTAGCTTCATGTCCAGAATCTCCAGCTCCAGCTCCAGTTCCAGCTCCATGTCAAGCTCCAGCTCCAGTATTTCCAGGCCCATCTCCATCTACAGCTCCAGCTCCAGATCCAGCTCCAGCTCCATCACCAGTTCTAGCTCCAGGTCCAACTCCAGCTCCAACTCCAACTGCAGATCCACCTCCAGATTTAGCTCCAGCTACAGGTTTAGCTCTAGCTCTAGCTCTATCTTCAGCTCTACGTCCATCTTCCTCTCCATCTCTAGTTCCATCTTCCGCTCCATTTCCAGCTCCAGCTCCAGCTCCAGCTCCACCTCCAGCTCTAGCTCCACCTCCAGCTCTAGCTCAATCTCTAGCTCCCATTTCCAGCTCCATCTCCAGCTCCATCTAGCTCCATCTCTAGCTCACTTTCCAGCTCCAGCTCCGGCTCCGTCTCCAGCTCCATCTCCAGCACCATCTCAAGCTCTAGCTCCAGCTCCAGCTGCAACGCGATCACCTAGCTCACTTTGCAGCTCCACCTCCAGGTCCATCTCCAGCTCCATCTCTAGTTCTATCTCTAGCTCAACCTCAAGCTCCAGCTCCGTCTCCATCTCCTTCTCCATCTCCATCTCCAGCTCCAGCTCCATCTCCATCATGAGCTCCATCTCTAGTTCTATCTCTAGCTCAACCTCAAGCTCCAGCTCCGTCTCCATCTCCTTCTCCATCTCCAGCTCCAGCCCCAGCTTTATCTGCACCTCAGGCTCCAGCTCACTCCAGTTCCATCTCCAGCTTCATCTCTAATTCTATCTCTTGCTCAACCTCAAGCTCCAGCTCCAGCTCCGTCTCCAGCTCCAACTCCCACTCCAGCTCCAGCTCCAGTTCCATCCCCAGCCCCAGCTCCAGCTCCATCTCCAGGTCCATCTCAATCTCTAGCTCCAGCTCCAGCTCCATCTCCTGCTCCGAAGCTAGAGCTGGAGTTGGAGCTGGAGATGGGGCTGGAGATGGAGCCTGATCTAGAGCTGGAGATGGAGGTGGAGCTTGAGATGGAATTGGAGCTGAAGAAGGAGCTAGAGCTGGAGACGGACATGGAGCTGGAACTGGAGATGGCGCTGGAGATGGAGCTGGAACTGGAGATGGAGCTGGAGATGGAGCTGGAGATGGAGCTAGAGATGGAGCTGGAGATGGAGCTGGAGATGGAGCTGGAGATGGAGATGTAGATGGAGACGGAGGTGGAGATGAAGCTGCTGGAGATAGAGATGAAACTGGAGATGGAGCTGGACCTAGAGCTGGAGCTGGAAATCAAGCTGGAGATGGCCCTAGAGATGGAGCTAGAGCTAGAGCTGGAGATGGAGCTGGAGGTGGAGTGAAAGCTGGAGCAGGAGATGGAGCTAGGGCTAGAGCTGGAGCTAGAATTGGCGCTGGAACTAGAGCTGGTGATGAAGCTGGAGACGGAACTGGAGATGGAGCTGCAGCCAGTACAGCTACTAGAGCTAGAGCTGGAGATTGAGCTGGACATGGAGTTTGAGCTGCATCTGGTGATGGAGCTAAAGCTAGATCTGGAGATGGAGCCTAAACCCCTCTAAACCCCTCTAAACCTCCTATCTCCTGCTCCATCTCCAGCGCCACCTCCAGCCCCTTCTCGTTCTACCTCTAGCTCCATCTAAAGCGCCAGCTCAAGCTCCATCTCCATTTCAATCGCCAGCTCTAATCCTAGCTCCACCTCAAGCTCCAAGTCCAGTTCCAGCTCTTGCTCCATATCCAGCCCTATCTCCAGCTGACTCCAGCTCAACCTAGCTCGAGCTCTTGTTCCATCTCCAGCTCTATCTCCAGCTCTAGCTACAACTCCATTTCCAGCTTTAGCTCTAGCTCCATCTACAGCTCCAGCTCCAGCTCTAGCTCTAGCTCCACCTCCAGCTACATCTCCAGCTGTACTAGCTAGAGCTCCATCTCCAGTCCCATCTCCAGGTCCGTCTCCAGCTCTGGCTCCAGCTCCAGCTCCATCTCTAGCACGACCACGAGTTCTGCCTCTACCTCCAGCTCCATCTCCAGCTCCATTTCCAGCACTAGCTCTAGCACTATCTCTAACTGTAGCTGCATCTCAAGCTCTAGCTCCAGCTCCATCTCAAGCATCTCAAGCTCCATATCCAGCTAAAGCTCCAGCTCGAGCTCCCTGCAGATGCATCTCAAACTCCATCTCCAGCTCACTCCAGCTCTATTTAACACCATCTCCAGCTCTAGCTCTAGCTCCATTTTTTTTTGTTAGAAGTAAGTACAATAGTGTGGTACTTGAGTACCTCATACATACATACATATTTCCATTCTTGTACAACTTCATACTTTTGAATTAATAATAAAAAAAACAGTGAGAGAAAAAAGAAATAAAGAGTGTCGGAATAGATAGTCAAGCGAGTAGAAACAGAAAGCAAAAGAAATAAAGGATAGAGATGTGAAGTTAAAAGATTGAAAGAAAATGAGAAAGTAATGAAAAGAAAGATTAGGAGAGATCTACCTGTCTCGTATTTTTTTGCCCATCCGTCATCCGGTTCTAAACCATTCAATTTCTAAGGTTATGTTGTGTTGCACCATATGCTTGTAAAAAGTTGATAAAAGGAGACCAAATCTTTAAGAATAGGTCAACTTTGCCTAGTAGGAGGAATCTCATTTCTTCAAGATGTAGCGTTTCAGACATACTTGAAATCCACATTTTGAATGTTGGCGTAGGTGCGTTTTTCCAAAATTTGAGTATAAGTTTTTTGCTGTTATTAGACCGTAATTAAGAAAAGCTTCTTGGAATATAGTTAGTTTACTTCCCTCTTCCATTGATCCAAAGATAATCAGTATTGGGGTTCAATTATATGTTAAATAGTTTTGTAAAAATTCCAAAAATATAATTCCAAAATTTATACAGTTTTGTACAAGAGACAAAGGAATGTTCTATAGTGGCATTTTGAGTTAGACATTTGTCGCAGATGGGGGAAACATTTGAAAATATTTTATTCAGCCTAGTTTTCGAATAATATAATCTATGTAAAAATTTAAATTGAATTAGGTTGTATCTTACATTCATTACATTGGAGATGCAGCTACAGTTAGAGATAGTGCTAGAACTAGTGCTGGAAATGGAGCTGGAGATGGAGCTGGAGGTAGAGGCAGAGCTCGTGCTCGTGCTAGAGATGGAGCTGGAGCTGGAGCTGGAGATGGGACTGGAGATGGAGCTCTAGCTAGTACAGCTGGAGATGTAGCTGGAGGTGGGGCTAGAGCTAGAGCTGGAGCTGGAGATGGAGATGGAGCTAGAGCTAAAGCTTGAAATGGAGCTGTAGCTAGAGATAGAGCTGGAGATGGAGCAAGAGCTCGAGCTAGGTTGCGTTAAATTGGAGCTGGAGTCAGCTGGAGAGGGCTGGATATGGAGCAAGAGCTGGAACTGTACTTGGAGATTGTGGTGGAGCTAGGATTAGAGCTGGTGATTGAAATGGAGATGGAGTTTGAGCTGTAGCTGTAGATGGAGCTAGAGGTAGAACAAGAACGGGCTGGAAATGGCACTGGAGATGGAGCAGGTGATAGGGGTTTAGAGGGGTTTAGAGGGGTTTAGAGAGGTTTATAGTGGTTTATTGTTTTCGAGATGGGTTTGGAGGGAGTTTAGAGGTGTTTTGAGGGGGGTTATAGGGGTTTGTAGGGATTTAGAGGGATTTACGGAGGGTTAGAGATATTTACAGAGGTATTGAGGGGTTTACATGTAGGGGTTTGGAGGGGTTTAGAGGGTGAACAGTGGTTTGCAGGGGATTCGTTTGAAGGGATTTAGAGGGATGTACGTTGGGTTAGAGGTATTGCAGAGGTTTTGAGGGGTTTTCAGCTGTTTCCGGGTGTTTACAGGTGTTTGGAGGTTTTTAGTGGTTTAGAGGGGTTTGCAGGGGATTAGAGATGTTTACAGGGGTTTACAGGGGTTTAGAGGGAGACAGCTGTTGAGAGGTGTTTAGAGGGGTTCACATCAGGTGCAAACCCCTCAATACCTCTGTAAATATGGGTTTAGGTGGATTTGCAGAGGTTAGAGGGATTTTCAGGGGAATTAGGGGGGGTACAGGGGTTTAGAAGGGTTTAGAAGGGTTTAGATGGTGTTATGATGTATTATATCGTTTTATTCTATGTTATAATATTAGTATGTTGATATGTATTAGACTGTTTTAGTGTGATTGTATATTTTCCTTTATGTATGTGTATTCTAGCATAGGGAGTTAGAGTGTATAGGATAGTGTAGTATAATAAACATGATTGTGTACTATCGTGTGCCTTAACGTATTATATTGTTATAGTGCAATACAGGGTGTTACAATATGAACGTGTTAAAGTGTATATATTTTATATTGTATTGTTTTAGTGCGTTCTGGTATGTTATAGTGTGTTATAGTGTGTTAGGTGTCATAGTTTGTTATAAGATGTTAAAATGTGTTATATTGCGTTATAGTGTACTTTAGTCGTGTAATGTTTTATAGTGCGTTATAGTATATTGTAATGTGTTAGAACGTGTTATTCTGTGTTATAGTTCATTGTAGTGTTATGTATTATAATGTATATTATAATGTGATAGTTATGTGTTGTAGTGCATTATTATGTATCTTAGTGTGTTAGAGTGCATTGTTGCGTGTTATAGTATGCATAGTATTGTGTTATAATGTATTATTGTGTATTACAGTGTGTTATTAAGTGTTAAACTGTGATAATGCCTTATATTATTTTCGTGTATTATGGTGCGTTATTATAGAGTGTTTTAGAGTATTATGGAGTGTTATAGTGTATCATAGGATTCTAATGTATTATAACGTGTTGTCGTGTTTTATAGTGCACTGGTGTCTTACAATGTATATACTGTTTGATACTTTTTGGTATTGTTTCATAGTGCTACACTGTTATGATAGTGTTAGTATCGCGTCTATTATCGTGTGATATCGCGTGTTATATTATTATAGTTTTAGTGCTAGACGTTAGTGCATTAGTTATAGTGTTATATATTGTATGTTATAGTATATTGTGTGATAGAACGTGCTATTCTGTGTTATAGTGCATTGTAGTGTTATGTATTGATGTGATGTAGTGTGTTATTGTGTTATTGTCTGTTAAATGCGAGAGTGCATATTAATATGTTATTGAGTATTGTAGTGTTAGTGTGTTTGTGCTGGTGTATTATAATGTACTTAGTATGCAATATTATATATGATGTGTGATAATGTTTATTGTAATCTGCTATTGTGTAGTGTGATTGTGACTATTATAGTGCATTTAGTTGTTATATTATATGTAATGTGTGCTAAAGTGTTTCATAGTATTGTAGTGTGTAATAGTGTATTAGAATGTGTTATTATGTGTTATAATGTATTATAATGTTAGTGTGTTATAATGTTAGTGTGTTTTTGTGTATCTGCAGTAACACTATAACACTCTAAGACAACGTAACACACTATATAACAGTATAGCATACTATTTGTATTGTTATTATAGTGTGTTATAGTGTATTATAGTTTGTTGTAATATGTTATAGCGTTTTATTGTGTGTTGGTGCTTCATTGTGTTATTATACTATTTTATAATGTTATAGTGTGTTGTAGCGAATGAGACTATTATAATGTTATAATGTTAAAATGTTATAGTGTGTTGTAGTGTATGAGACTATTATTAATGTATATAGTGTTTATAGTATTATAATGTTATAAATGTGTGGTATTATTATAGTTATAGTTTGTTATAGTGTACTATACTGTATTATAGTTTGATTATATTATAGTGTGTCATAGTGTGCAATAGTGTATTATTGTGTGTTATAGTGTTAAAATGTTTTATTGTGCGTTATACTATATTATATTGTATTATAGTATGTTTTAATGTTTGTAGTACGTGGTAGTGTATTATAGTGTATAGTTTATTTTGATATAATGTATTATAGTGTGTTACAGTGTTATCGTGCATTAATGTGTTATGGTGTAATATATGTTATATTGCTATTGTGTTAGTGTATTATAGTGCATGTATGTGTATTATCGTGCTGTGTTATATTATATAGTCTATATAAGATTACATTAAAATATTATTATAATGTGTAATATAGCATTATATTTTCATGTAGTGTGATGTAGTGATATAGTGTTTTATACCGTGTATTATAGAGATGTGTATTATAATGTGTTATACGGTGTTATAGTGTATTTTACTTCGGAGTCACGTGAGTGACTACGTGAAGACCCCGCCAGGACGCATGCGCATCATATCGTCGAACGCATTGCGGAAGCGACAGTCGGGAGGAGCGCCGCTCCTCCAGCGCGAATTTTGAAAAATTACGGAAGGTAAGTCTTACCTTTTCTGGTGAGCGTGGCGACTCGGTGTGTTTCTTTTTCAGAACGGAGGAAGCACCATGGAGTCGCGCAAGGGAGAGCAGCAGCTGATACCGCTGCTGTGGAAGCAGCCAGCAGCGTGCCGTCTCTCCAGAGCTGCAGGTGCTGCCAGCAGCTGCCGGCTTCTCGCCGCTACAGACCGCAGGTGCGCCGCGGTCGGCGGCAAAACCACCGGGAAGTCGGACAGGTCCGTTGACTCGGCTGGGTCCGGACCTGAAGACACCCCGTTCACGGATAGCGACGGCGGGCGTCTTTCCCGCGGGAGCGGATGGGGAGCAGTGCTCCAGCGTGACCTGCTTATGCAGGGGCAGAGTCACGGTGGGTCTCCTCGCAGACCCACGGCAGCATCCTTTCAAGGACTGCCAAATGTCTCACCCTCTTCGCAGGGGAGCATTAGGGGTCAGAGCTGGGCTGACCCTGAAGAAGGGGCAATGGCTGAACAGTCAACTGTGAGGGGTGCCAAAGAGAGAGCAGCAGAAGATTTGTGGGAACACATGCTGTATCAACTCAAGAAGGACTGCCTATAACAAAGCTGCAAGCCAGTACAAAATACATGGCTACAAACCAGCAACAGGAGCAAGCCATTAACTTTATGCTGGGAAGTACATTGCTCCAGAGAACTCCATTTCTCTTAAAGTACCAGCAGTCTATGACCCCATCTGGGGCAACAGGAGCCCATCTATAAGGAGCCAGGAGGGGAAGCTCCAGAGGAAACTGCTGGCTGCTAAAATTACAGCAGTACCAGGACAACTGATGGGGTTTGATTTGCCTGAAGAGTTACTAGATGCTCTAGCAGACTGTGTAATACTCAGTGGAGATTAACAGTTACAGGAAGAGCATCATCAAGAAATGCGGAATTATGCAAGACAAGTAGCACACAGGCGCCAAAATTGCTGTTGGGGGACCTCCCGAAGCAGGTGAAAGACCTGCAATGAGGAAGCCAAGGCTATAGGCCTGATCAAGGTGCCAAGCACCTCTAAAACCCACTATCAACAGCGGCAGCACCCCTACACACCCACCAGACATCGGTGGTATGGAAGACCATCTGGTGGTGAAAGCTCGAAGGCCGGCCCACCTGCACAGCGGTCTTTCAGACCATGGCCCAGCCCGGCCTTCATGGAAAATGCGCCAACCCCACAACGCAGCAACACAATATCAGAAGAAACAACTGTGGAGACAACCCACACAACACCGGTAACCATGGAGGTAGGTGGGTCTGGTTGTCTTAAAAAACATTGCATCATTCATCAAAAGTTGGGGGACGGTTGCACTTGTTTCATCATGTGTGCTGCACCTTTACCTCTGAACTTTTACATACTCGGAAGTATTCAGAATTACAAAATTGAATTTGTATACGAACTACCGTCCCAGTTCAGCATACGCCTAGCAGGAAGTTCATACTTCACAAAAAGAGAGAACAGCAGGCCATGCTGAACTGTTAGGACTAAACACAAAAGGGATTGAGAAAACAATCAGAGAATTTCAAGAGTTCGTAGCAAATATATTTATAAAAACTAAAAAGATGGTGGTTGCCGTATCATTACAGATTTGACCGAACTAAATACTTCCGTTCAGTATGCCCATTTCAAAATAGACACATTTGTCACACACAGGGTCATCGTAAATACCTGAAATTTATCTGGATGGGACAGCTATGGCAGTATGCCTTATCCAATGGGTTGTCATCAGCACCCAGGCTATTACAAATTCATTAAAACCAGCTTCAGCATACTTAAAGAAACATAACCATATCGTCATGGCTTACCTTGATGATATTCTCATTGTAGGTGAAAATTGGAGCTGGCTACATTGGTGGTATCAGCCACAACACAGAGATTTAACGTACATCCAGATAAGTCAAAATTGGAACCCTCCACTACCATGGATTATTTGGGTTCACTATTGACTCTGTTCATATGTCTATCACCTTGCCACCAAACAAAGTGACAGACTTGATGGGAGTATGCAAAAGCCTCACTGGCATCAGGGAACCATCCATTCGGCAAGGAGTAAGAGTGATTGGGAAATTGGTGGCTGCGTTCCCAGCAGCACAATTGGACCACTCCATTATTAAAACCTGGAAGAGGGAAATTTTAGCTCTCAAAAATCATGCAGGCCATTTCAATAGGCCTATGCATCTACCAGGGAAAGTAAATCAGAATTAAACTGGTGGATAGAAATGTTCAATATTATCCTAACCCCATCACCCCATTCTATATCGCTAGGGTACATTACAGACTGATGCCAGTGCTAAAGGTTGGGGAGCAACTAATACCACCGCACGTTGTGGTGGCAGATGAGTGCACAAAAATTATTCTGTTTAAAGCACTAGCAATTAATTATCTATAAATGCTGGGAGCGTTTCATGGACTCAGGGCACTGCTCAGATGAGCACCAGTTGCATGTACGGTACAAATTGATACCACAGTGGGGGCCTATATATAATCATATGGGTGAAATAAAGTCGATATCATGTGATGAATTGGCTAATAATATCTGGCACTGGTGTCTGGGAGAGAGATTTGGATCTCAACCACTTACCTTCCAGGTAAGCTAAATACAGTGGCAGACACCAGGTCACGTAAATTCAACGACAACATTAAATGGATGTTGGATCGGAAAGTGTTTACAGATATTATAGACCGGTATGGGACACCAGATATTGACCTTTTTTCCATCCAGACTAATTCACCAACTACCAACATATGTTGCTTGGGAACCAGACCCAGGGCAGCAGCGATGGACGATTTCTCGCTGCATTGGGGGGGGGGGGGGGTATTTGTTTTGCTATGCATTTTCCCCTTCTGCCTCATCAGGCGAGTCTTACAATAATTAAACAAGACGCCGCAACGGGTACCATGGTTCCCAACAGTACAAAGATGGTCTCAGAACCCTGCATGTGGATCAACAACGGCCAAGGAGGTTGGCACACACCCCGTGCGAGAAAGTATCTGTGCCATGAACTGTATGAACTTGTTGATTTGCAGTTTCTGAACAGGCCCATTTCTGGGATACGACTCTCCGACAGGACGATCAATGCCATCTCAGCGTCGTGCAGGGAGTCCACGAGAAGACAGTACCTGACATATGTCAGGAAATGGGAAGTGTTCAGCACCAGGACGAACACTACATATGACTCAGCCACCAACACTGAAGTGCTGGAGTTCTGGCCACCCTTCATTTCGATGAAGGATTGAGTTACAGTGCCATTATTGTGCAAGGAGTGCCTATCTAATATCTGGGCAGAGGGAGTGATCACCTGGCTATAGGATCACACCCACTAGTACCTAAACGAATGAGGGGTATTTGTACTCTATTCCCCCCAGGCCCAGATACACCTATGTATGGGACATAGGTAGTACACCATGTTACGAGGATGGACACCAATATCGGGGCTCACTCTGGACAAACTAATATCCTAGATGGGAATGATTATGGCACTTGGATCAGCACAACGGGTCCAGTCCTTACACAAGCTAGAATAGGACGTCATGTCTGTCACAAATGGCAGATAACCTGCTACATACAGGGGTACTTAAACAAGACTGACCCGGTTCCTTTGGCCAATATTAGAGTTCTGGCCTATCCTGCAGATAGTCGGCCCTGCATAGTGACACATATTTTCCAATATATAGTCACCAAGACACTTATGGGCACGGAGAGAGCTTTCTCATTAGCCATAAATGCCCTCACCTAAGGTCACAGTGCAAACCATATCCAGATGGTTCGGGTGGTATTACGTGCAGTGGTGAATACTAATGTTTCAAATCTCACTCCAACAGGGCTGCATCTACATCGGACGCTAGGATGATGGGAGTTCCTATGGACCACATCCTTGCCACAGCGGGGTGGAGCAATGAACGCATTCAATGCTTTATAATAAACCCGTGGCCGATCCTGAGACGTTTGCAGGGAAACATTAAGTTCTGTAAAATAAATTACCCAATGTGGGGCATATTATTTTAGGTATGAATAATACCTTTATCATTTTTCAGCACAGTGTCGTGTGTGAAATACGTTCATCCTCCGTCCCAGAATGGCAGTGTGTGGGCATGGTCTCGTTCCAGGGCATGAAATCACAGAGCTTTGACATCTTCACGTAGTCACTCACGTGACTCCGAAGTAAAATAGTAAGATTAAATGAGAACTTACCAGTTTGAAGTTTGATCTTTATTTTATGAGGAGTTACGATGAGGGATTACGTGCCCTCCGCTCCCAAAACCCTCTATTATAAAGTTCAATTGGTATGGAAGTTCTCTCTTATCTTACTATATTAGTCTACTCTGGTATCTGTGATTTCACACCACTGCTTTGAAGAATGTCGCGCATGCGTCCTGGCGGGGTCTTCACGTAATCCCTCATCGTAACTCCTCATAAAATAAAGATCAAACTTCACACTGGTAAGTTCTCATTTAATCTTACTATTAACTGGCAGTACGGCCAGTTCATTTCCGGAATCGGTAATTTTCTGAGATTAAGACTAATGCTTTCCTGTCAATCACAATCGGTTTCTTCTGTAGGTAGACACAAATGCTGGAGAAACTCAGCGGCTGAGGCAACATCTACGGAGCGAATGAAATAGGCAACATTTCGGGGAGAAACCGATCTTCAGGCGTTTCTTCTGTAACCAGCAGCTCACTGGTCTCCTCGATATCCCGCAGCCCCGATCTTGCTCCCCCTCCCCCCAGTTGCAAGAGGATCTGGCCAGTCCTAATCTTTCACCCCATCAGCCGTCGCAAACAAAACCTACCCCTCCCCTCCGACATTTTCCCCACCTCCATCGGGATCCCACCACGAACCACCTCTTTCCGCTTTTTGTAGAGACCGTTCCCACGGCAACTCACTGATTAATTCATTCGTTCCCATCCAAATCACCGCCACCGCATGTACTTTGCCCAGGAGATGCAACACCTGTCCCTCAATACCTCCTCCCTCGAATACGTCCAAGGACCCGACAGTCTTTTCAGGTGAAACAGATGTTGACTTGCACCTCCTCCAACCTTGTCTACTGCATCCGCTGTTCCATGTGTGGTTTCGTATGTAGTGGCGATACTCAGCGCAGGTTTGGCGTTTATTTCTCTTGCTACAAGATGGCGCCTGGCTTCGGAGACATTTTGCCAGCTGCACGACAGAAAATCTTCAAGTATAGTATTTCTGAGCTCACCTGTATAAAATAATCTGCAGACACCAGCGATGTAAGTGGCGAGCTGCTAACGCATTTAAAGGCATCAGCGCTACTGCGATTTCCCAGAGGTAGCGACTATGAGGGAATGCCGGATTGGAGGAGAATCGCCGACCTCGCGGGTGCTAGCAAGTACTGTACCTCTAAACACCGAGGAGGCCTTCAGGAGTACAGAAACGTGGTCGTCAGGCAAACTACAGATTGAAGCGCATGGGACTTCGGCCTCCTCTCCCTACCATGCTACTAGCCAACGTACAGTCATTAGAAAACAGTGGAGGGCTTAAGGTCAAGGCTCCTTTACCAAGGGCAACTGGGGGAATGCTCTGTGTTCTGTTTCACTGAGACGTGGCTCACCCTCAGCTCCCCAGACTCAGTGGTCCTTACTGAAGGGTTCTCCATTCACCGTATGGACCATACGCGGGCATCTGGGGAAGGGGGAGGAGGTCAACACTTCGTGGTGCACAGACGCTGCTATTCTGTCTCACTCCTGCTCTCCACACCTAGAACTCCTGGCGGTGAAGTGCCGCCCCTTCTAACTGCCGAGGGAATTCACCTCCATCATCCTGACTGACATCTACATCCCACCCCAAACAGACGTCCGTCTGGCACTGGAGGAGCTGGACGCCGTGGTCAACAAACACCAGACGGCTTACCCCGAGGCCTTTCCCACCATAGCTAGGGACTTCAACAAAGCCATGTTAAAAAAATCACTTCCAAACTACCATCAACATGTCTCCTGCAGCACCAAAGGATTAAACACCATTGATCACTGCTCTACGACCATCAAGCTTGCCTATCGCTCCGTGCCTCCCCCTCACTTCGGGAAACCCCAACACTCAGCGGAGCTGCTTCTTCCTGCATCTAGGCAGCAACTGAAGAGCGCGTCCGCAGAGGGATCGGAGGAAGCAGAGGAACAACTCCAGGACTACTGGGAGTCTGTAGACTGGGCAATGTTCAAGGACTCGGCAACGGACCGGAATCAATTTGCCACAGTTGTTGCAGACTTCATAATGAAATGTGTGGAGGACTGCATCGCTTTCTGCTGAAGACCTGATCTCGGGCATTCATGTCTGGTGTCACAGAGGTCTATAAGCTACGACCATGACAAGGCCATCAAAATGTCCAAAGGGGACTTCTGCGCCAAGCTGGGGGATGAGACGGATGTTCGGCAACTGTGGCAGGGCTTGAATGCCATCACCTCCTACAAGGCGAAAACAGGAGGCAGCTCAAATGACAGGGAAGCATCGCTCCCTGACGAGCTCAAGCGTTCTATGCACGCTTTGATGTGGAGAACACTGATGTCCGTATACCTATCCACTTGGTAGTATACTATCCATATGGCTCCATCTTCATCCATCCGAATGGGAGGACTTATGCAACCTGAACCAGGGGCTGCCTCAGGCATGTGTGCCTCAGGCATGTATCTCCATAACTCCGTTCAACCGAGTGAGAGGAATTGCAATCCTGAACCCAGGCATTGCTTCAGGCACATGTGCATACTTCTGTAGCACCCTCTTTACCACTCCACTCATTTGAGTTGGAGGAATTTTGCAACCCTGAACCAGGCTGCCTGACATGCCTTAGGATGGATCGTTCTTTGACTGCGACGAGGTGCAATCTTGTCTGACATAGATGCCCAAGACTTGGCACTCACTCTGAGTTGGGGTTGTCAGGTTGCTTCCTTCAGCAGCCACCATGACTAGCTGTGCGAATCGATGCTCTGTTGGTATCCTCATTTACCAAACAGGCTGCACGTGCCAGTGACTCCGAGTCCTGCTCCTTTCCGATGCCAATGCAGTCTACAGAGAAGGACTGGAGCGCCTCTGCCCCCATACGCCAGACAAAGAGAGAGAAATGCTGGAAAAAACCTGCCAGTTATTTGTCATGGGCAAAGACGTTTACATGAATGAAGACGCCCATCCCAGTTAAATCAGAGATTTGATCACTTTATTCGTATAAATAAAGTCGGTGTCTAGGGGAAGAATCCTCCACAGTCCCTTTAATGAGCGGAATTACCTTGACGCCACCATGTGTGCTCGCACAGATGACTGACAGGTATAGCTCAACAAGGCTTTCTCAGCCAGGGATCTATAACGCCATGGCAGGTCCGATTCCACTACACAATTTATTGGTGTAAGCGATAAATAATGCAGCTTGTAATTTCTCTCTATTAACACAACTAAATTTGGCATGATGATATATTTGTGATACCAAAAACAAACCCCTGAACTGATACAATTAGTCAGAGGATACCAGCATAATGGTGCCCACCCTGTATAGCCATAATTTAAAATAACCATATAACCATATAACAATTACAGCACGGAAACAGGCCCTCTCGGCCCTTCCAGTCCGTGCCGACCATTTGTTTTCCCCTAGTCCCATCTACCTGCACTCAGAATGTTCAGTGTCAGACACCCAGTGAGTGTAAACACAATCTCTCACAGTCAATAGTAAATATAATATACTATTCCTGCTACTGGTATCGGAGGCGTAGGGGTGTTTATTGCTGCTAGTAATGTGAGGTGAACTCTGCCCCCACCCCCCCCCCCGGTATTCTGGAACCTTACTGATGTATTGCTGTATTTGCCATGGACATACTTCCGGGGTTGGAGTCAGTCACACATTGACCCCTCGCACTCTCCTCCTCAGAGAGATTTGTGAGCAGCCCTGTGCACAGACGCTGCCGTAGGCCCCCAAGGACCTGCGCTGATATGGCCCTGTTTCGTGGACCATATCAGGATGGGTTAAACGTCCGAGCACGTACCCTGTGTGTGGGAGGGAAACCCTCCTGGCCGGGCTCATCCAGCCCAGGCCTCTCCGACTCCGTAAGGTTGCCCACCTTTTGGTGCCGCACTGTCAGTGATTCGGGCACCGAACCTGACGGCCACCGGCTACCCGCTCTCCCGCGGTCCGTAGCCGGCATCCCCGCGGTCCATAATTGGTTTCCCTGTGGTCCGTCCAGGTATCGCTGCGTATTACAATGTCCGGCAGGAAACTCTGCGAAGAGAGATTCCTGCAACAAAAAGACAACCTGAAAAGTAAGTTTGAAAACTTAACTGTAGGATTTGAAACTTACCGCTGGAGGAGCGACGCGCCGCCAGCCAGTCGTGTGCCATGCGTTAAACGTAATGACGCGCATGCGGGGAGACGGCCTTCTCCACGTAGTCACTCACCTGACTCCGAAGTAAAATTATTATTCATTGGACAATAGACAATAGGTGCAGGAGTAGGCCATTCGGCCCCTCTAGCCAGCACCACTATTTACCGTGATCATGGCGATCATCCACAATCAATACCCCGTTCCTGCCTTTTCCCCATATCCCTTGAATCCGCTATCTTTAAGAGCTCTGTCCAACTCTCTCTTGAAAGCACCCAGAGAACCAGCCTCCACCGCCATCTGAGGCGGAGAATTTCACAACTCTGTGTGAAAAAGTTTTTCCTCATCTCCATTCTAAATGAATTACCCCTTATTCTTAAACTATCCCTCAGATTATCTTAAATCAGACGTTACCTTGCACTAAACGTTATTCCCTTAATCCTATATCTGTACACTGTGGATGGGTTGATTGTAATCCTGTATTGTCCTTCTGCTAACTGGTTAGCACACAACAAAAAAGCTTTACACTGTACCTCTGTACACGTGACAATAATAAACTGAACTATACTCTCAGCAGGCCAGGCAGCATCTCTGGAGGATGTGGATAGGTGTTGTCTTGGACATTTGCAGCCTGGAGGAGAAAGATTCTGACAGTCTGCCCTATTTGGACCACTCATAATTTTATATACATCTGCCAAGTCTCCTCTCATCTTCTGTTGTGGCACAGAAAACAATGCAAGTCTATCCGACCCTCTCCCTGTAGCAGAAGCCCTCTTATCCAGGCAGTATTCTGGGAAAACATTTTGTTTTCACAAAGTTAGAACAGTCTCGTCGTAAAACATTTTGTGCTTGAAACGTGAGGCTGGGACACTTGCACCTCACTAAGTTACTCCAGCACTTTGCTTCTTTTTTAAAAAAGTATGCAGGCATCTACAGTTCCTCGAGGCTGTGTTTTCATTTTTTTAGTTTTAGAGACAGAGCGGGGAAGCAAGCCCTTCGGCCCACAGAGTCTGCACCGACCAGCAATCCCCACACATTAACACTACCCCACATACAGTAGAGACAATTTACATTTATACCAAGCCAATTAACCTACAAACCTGTACGTCTTTGGAGTGTGGGAGGAAACCAGAGAGCCCGTAGAAAACCCACGCAAGTCACGGGGAGAACGTACAAACTCGGTACAGACAGTACCCATTGTCGGGATTGAACCCAGGTGTCCGGCGCTGCAAGTGCAGTAAGGCACAGATGTTACCGCTGCGCCACCATGCCGTGCATGAGGCAAAGGGTCTCCATTACCGTTCTTTGCGGCTCCACAGGCATGTCGTCGGCCATGTCTGCAGCTATGTCTGCGGCTGTGTCTGCGGCCGTGTCTACAGCGGTGTCTGTGACCGTGTCTGTGACAGTGTCTGTGGTCGTGTCAGTGGTCATGTCTGCAGCAGTGTTGTCTGCAGTGTTGTTGGCCGTGTCTACTGCGGTGTTGGTGCCGGTGGCTGTAGCCATGTCTGCGGCGGTATCGGTGTCAGTGCCGGTGTCGTAAGCCATATCGGTGCCGGTGTCTGCGGCGGCGGTGTTGTTGTTGTTGTTGGCGGTGTTGTTGTTGGCGGTGGTGTTGTTGGCGGCGGTGTTGTTGGCGGTGTTGTTGTTGTCGGTGTTGTTGTTGTCGGTGGTGGTGTCTGCGGTGTTGTTGGCGGCGGTGTTGTTGTTGTCGGTGGTGGTGTTGTTGGTGGCGGTGTTGTTGGCGGCGGTGTTGTTGTCGGTGTTGTTGGCGGCGGTGTTGTTGTTGTCGGTGTTGTTGTCGGCGGTGTTGATGGCGGCGGTGTTGTTGTCGGTGCTGTTGGCGTCGGTGTTGTTGGCGGCGGTGTTGTTGGCGGCGGTGTTGTTGGCGGCGGTGTTGTTGGCGGCGGTGTTGTTGGCGGCGGTGTTGTTGGCGGCGGTGGTGTCTGCGGTGTTGTTGGCGGCGGTGTTGTTGGCGGCGGTGTTGTTGGCGGCGGTGTTGTTGGCAGCGGTGTTGTTGGCGGTGTTGTTGTTGTCGGTGTTGTTGTTGTCGGTGGTGGTGTCTGCGGTATTGTTGGCGGCGGTGTTGTTGTTGTCGGTGGTGGTGTTGTTGGTGGCGGTGTTGTTGGCGGCGGTGTTGTTGTCGGTGTTGTTGGCGGCGGTGTTGTTGTCGGTGTTGTTGTCGGCGGTGTTGATGGCGGCGGTGTTGTTGTCGGTGCTGTTGTCGGTGTTGTTGGCGGCGGTGTTGTTGGCGGCGGTGTTGTTGGCGGCGGTGTTATTGGCGGCAGTGTTGTTGGCGGTGATGGTGTCTGCGGTGTTGTTGGCGGTGGTGTTGTTGTCGGTGTTGTTGGCGGCGGTGTTGTTGGCGGCGGTGTTGTTGTCGGTGTTGTTGTCGGCGGTGTTGTTGGCGGCGGTGTTGTTGGCGGCGCTGTTGTTGGCGGTGGTGGTGTCTGCGGTGTTGTTGTCGGCGGTGTTGTCGGCGGTGTTGTTGGCGGTGTTGTTGTTGTCGGTGGTGGTGTCTGCGGTGTTGTTGTCGGCGGTGTTGTCGGCGGTGTTGTCGGCGGTGTTGTTGGCGGCGCTGTTGTTGGCGGTGGTGGTGTCTGCGGTGTTGTTGTCGGCGGTGTTGTTGGCGGTGTTGTTGTTGTCGGTGGTGGTGTCTGCGGTGTTGTTGTCGGCGGTGTTGTCGGCGGTGTTGTCGGCGGTGTTGTTGGCGGCGGTGTTGTTGTTGTCGGTGGTGGTGTCTGCGGTGTTGTTGTCGGCGGTGTTGTTGGCGGCGGTGTTGTTGTTGTCGGTGGTGGTGTCTGCGGTGTTGTTGTCGGCGGTGTTGTTGGCGGCGGTGTTGTTGTCGGCGGTGTTGTTGTTGTTGGCGGTGTTGTTGTTGTCGGTGGTGGTGTCTGCGGTGTTGTTGGCAGCGGTGTTGTGGCGGCGGTGATGTTGTTGCCGGTGGTGGTGTCTGCGGTGTTGTTGGCGGCGGTGTTGTTGTTGTCGGTGTTGTTGTTGGTGGTGGTGTCTGTGGTGTTGTTGGCGGCGGTGTCAGTGTGCACACACACACACACACACACACACACACACACACACACACACACACACACACACACACACACACACACACACACACACACACACACACACACACACACACACACACACACACACACACACACACACACACACACACGCATCAAACTCATTCCCAGCCTTGGCAAGACCAGCAGCATAATCAAGGACGAGTCACACACTGGCCACTCCCTCTTTTCGCCTACCCCATCAGGCGAAAGGTATAGAAGTGTGAAAACGCACAGATTCAGAGACAATTTCTTCCCAGCAGTTATCAGGTAACTGAACTATCCTACCCCAACCAGAGAGCAGTGCTGAACTACTGTCTACCTCATTGCTGGCCTTTGGTCTATCCTTGATCGGACTTTACTGGGTTTATCTTGCACTAAACATTATTCCCTTATCATGCATCTGTACACTGTAAATGGCTCGACTGTAATCAAGTATTATCTTTCCACCGACTGGATAGCACACAACAAATATCTTTTCTCTGTACCTCGGTAAATGTGACAATAAACTAAACTGACCCGGGCCTCTGGCGCTGTGATGTGGCAGCTCTAATGCTAATTGGCTTCTTTGAATTGTCCCCGAGAGTGTAGAATAACATAGAACTAGCGTGCGGGTAATCGCTGGTCCGCGTGGACTCGGTGGGCCGAAGGGCCTATTTGCACGCTGTAGCTCTAAAACTAAACTAACGAGGATTCAGCATATGTGGGGGATGGGAGCTAATGAGATGGATAAGGATGCCAGAAACAAATTATGGCAGTGAATAATGAACAGATGTTTAAAAACTGGAATTCAGGGGATGGTCTAAAACAGAGTTTAAGAGAAAGACGAATGGGGAAAAAAGGCATAGACTAATTTCTAAATGGGGTAAGAATCCAGAAATCGGAGGTGCAAAGGGAGTTGGGAGTTCTGGTGCAGGACGCCCTAAAAGGTAATCAGCTAGACAAATCGGTGATAAAGAAGGCAAAAGCAATAGTAGCATTTATTTCAAGTGGGCTCGAATTCAAAAACAGGGGTGTAATGCTGAGGCGCTATAAGGTGCTGGTCAGGCCAGTGAGCAATTTTGGGCACCATATCTGAGGAAGGACGTGCTGGCATATGGAGAGGGTCCAGAGGAGGTTTACGAGAATGATCCCAGGAATGAGTGGGTTAACCTATGATGAGTGTTTATGACGGCAGTGGGCCTGTACTCGCTGGAGTTCATTGAAATGCACCGAATAGTGAACGCTTTGGACAGTGTGGATGTGGATAGGATGTTTCCACTCATGGGAGAGTCTCGGACAAGGGTTCCCAGCCTGGGGTCAATTTACCCCCCCCCCCCCCCCATAGGTAAACTTTTGCCTACCCAGGGGGCAAATTTATTGATTCTGGATATGTACATATTTTTTCTCAATGACTGACTGTGTTTGGTTCTGGTATCTGTTCATCATTAGTTGTTCATAAATAAGTGAAATAATGTTGTAATGTGTTATTAAGGTTGCCAGCGTAAATGGGATGAAAAAGGTTGGCAACCCCTGGTCTAGGACCAGAGCCTCAGTATTAAAGTACATTCCTTTAGGAAGGAGATGAGGAATGTCCTTAGCCAGGAGGCCAAGTCATTGGATATTTTTAAGGATAGATTCTTGATTAGAACGAGTGTCAGGGGTTATGTGGAGAAGGCAGGAGAATGGGGTTGAGAGGGAAAGATAGATCAGCCATAATTGAATGGTGGAATAGACTTGATGGGCCAAATGGCCTAATTCTGCTCCTGTAACTTATGAGCGAGGGGTCAATGTTACCTGAGGTGTTAACAAATGATGGACAAGTAAATGGGATTATGGTGATGACCATGATACAGAGAGTACTGCTCAATGTGGTGAAATGATGCACTGTCATTCCGTCTAAGCTTACTTTATGAGATACAGCATGGAAACAGGCCGTTCGACCCACCAAGTAAGCGCCGACCAGCTATCACCCGTACACTAGGTCCACCCTACTCACTGGGGGCAATTTTCACAATTAATCTACAGTGTTGGTGGCTGAGTCATATGTAGTGTTCGTCCTGGTGCAGAACACTTCCCATTTCCTGACATATGTCAGGTACTGTCTTCTCGTGGACTCCCTGCACGATGCGGAGATGGCATTGATCGTCCTGTCGGAGAGTCCGTATCCCAGAAATGGCCTGTTCAGAAACTGCAAATCAACAAGTTCATACAGTCATGGCACGGATACTTTCCCGCACGGGGTGTGCCAACCTCCTTGGTCGTTGTTGATCCAGATGCAGGGTTCTGAGACCATCTTTGTACTATTGGGAACCATGGTACCCGTTGCGGCGTCTTGTTTAATTATTGTAAGACTCGCCTGATGAGGCAGAAGGGGAAAATGCATAGCAAAACAAATCCCCGCCCAATGCAGCGAGAAATCGTCCATCGCTGCTGCCC
Organism: Okamejei kenojei; assembly: GCA_035221665.1. NCBI lineage: Eukaryota > Metazoa > Chordata > Chondrichthyes > Rajiformes > Rajidae > Okamejei > Okamejei kenojei. The sequence continues at coordinate 38,977 of CM069149.1, forward strand.
CTGGGTCTGGTTCCCAAGCAACATATGTTGGTAGTTGGTGAATTAGTCTGGATGGAAAAAAGGTCGATATCTGGTGTCCCATACCGGATCTGGTGTCCTATAATATCTGTAAACACTTTCCGATCCAACATCCATTTAATGTTGTCGTTGAATTTACGTGACCTGGTGTCTGCCACTGTATTTAGCTTACCTGGAAGGTAAGTGGTTGAGATCCAAATCTCTCTCCCAGACACCAGTGCCAGATATTATTAGCCAATTCATCACATGATATCGACTTTATTTCACCCATATGATTATATATAGGCCCCCACTGTGGTATCAATTTGTACCGTACATGCAACTGGTGCTCATCTGAGCAGTAGGCCCTGAGTCCATGAAACGCTACCAGCATTTCTAGATAATTAATTCCTAGTGCATTAAACAGAATAATTTTTGTGCACTCATCTGCCACCACAACTTGCGGTGGTATTAGTTGCTCCCCTACCTTTAGCACTGGCATCAGTCTGTAATGTACCCTAGGGATATAGAATGGGGTGATGGGGTTAGAATAATGCTGAGCATTTCTATCCACCAGTTTAATTCTGATTTTTTCCCTGGTAGTTGCATAGGCCTATTGAAATGGCCTGTATGATTTTTGAGAGCTAAAATTTCCCTCTTCCAGGTTTTAATAATGGAGTGGTCCAATTGTGCTGCTGGGAACGCAGCCACCAATTTCCCAATCACTCTTGCTCCTTGCCGAATGGATGGTTCCCTGATGCCAGTGAGGCTTTTGCATACTCCCATCAAGTCTGTCACTTTGTTTGGTGGCAAGGTGATAGACATATGAACAGAGTCAATAGTGAACCCCAAATAATCCATGGTAGTGGAGGGTTCCAATTTTGATTTATCTGGATGTATGTTAAATCCCTGTGTTGTGGCTGATACCACCAATGTAGCCAGCTCCAGTTTTCACCTACAATGAGAATATGATCCAGGTAAGCCATGACGATATGGTTATGTTTCTTTAAGTATGCTAAAGCTGGTTTTAATGAATTTGTAATAGCCTGGGTGCTGATGACAACCCATTGGATAAGGCATACTGCCATAGCTGTCCCATCCAGATAAATTTCAGGTATTTACGATGATCCTGTGTGTGACAAACGTATCTATTTTGAAATGGGCATACTGAACGGAAGTATTTAGTTCGGTCAAATCTGTAATGATACGGCAACCACCATCTTTTTAGTTTTTATAAATATATTTGCTACGAACTCTTGAAATTCTCTGATTGTTTTCTCAATTCCCTTTTGTGTTTAGTCTTAACAGTTCAGCATGGCATGCTGTTCCCTCTTTTTGTGAAGTATGAACTTCCTGCTAGGCGTATGCTGAACTGGGACGGTAGTTCGTATACAAATTCAATTTTGTAATTCTGAATACTTCCGAGTATGTAAAAGTTCAGAGCTAAAAGTGCAGCACACATGATGAAACAAGTGCAACCGTCCCCCAACTTTTGATGAATCGTACATGCAATGTTTTTTAAGACAACCAGACCCACCTACCTCCATGGTTACCGGTGTTGTGTGGGTTGTCTCCGCACTTGTTTCTTCTGGTATTGTGTTGCTGCGTTGTGGGGTTGGTGCATTTTCCATGAAGGCCGGGCTGGGCCATGGTCTGAAAGACCGCTGTGCAGGTGGGCCGGCCTTCGCGCTTTCACCACCAGATGGTCTTCCATAGCACCGATGTCTGGTGGGTGTGTAGGGGTGCTGCCGCTGTTGATAGTGGGTTTTAGAGGTGCTTGGCACCTTGATCAGGCCTATAGCCTTGGCTTCCTCATGCAGGTCTTTCACCTGCTTCGGGAGGTCCCCCAACAGCAATTTTGGCGCCTGTGTGCTACTTGTCTTGCATAATTCCGCACTTCTTGATGATGCTCTTCCTGTAACTGTTAATCTCCACTGAGTATTACACAGTCTGCTAGAGCATCTCGTAGCTCTTCAGGCAAATCAACGCCATCAGATGTCCTGGTACTGCTGTGATTTTAGCAGCCAGCAGTTTCCTCTGGAGCTTCCCCTCCTGGCTCCTTATAGATGGGCTCCTGTTGCGTGAGATGGGGTCATAGACTGCTGGTACTTTAAGAGAATGGAGTTCTCTGGAGCAACGTACTTCCCAGCCATAAAGTTAATGGCTTGCTCCTGTAGCTGGTTTGTAGCCATGTATTTTGTACTGGCTTGCAGCTTTGTATAGGCAGTCCTTCCTGAGTTGGTACAGCATGTGTTCCCACAATTCTTCTGCTGCTCTCTCTTCTGGCACCCCTCACAGTTGACTGTTCAGCCATTGCCCCTTCTTCAGGGTCAGCCCAGCTCTGACCCCTAATGCTCCCCTGCGAAGAGGGTGAGACATTTGGCAGTCCTTGAAAGGATGCTGCCGTGGGTCTGCGAGGAGACCCACTGTGACTCTGCCCCTGCATAAGCAGGTCACGCTGGAGCACTGCTCCCCATCCGCTCCTGCGGGAAAGACGCCCGCCGTCCCTATCCGGGAATGGGGTGTCTTCAGGTCCGGACCCAGCTGAGTCAACGGTCCTGTCCGACTTCCGGGTGTTTTTGCCGCCGCCCGCGGCGCACCTGCGGTCTGTAGCGGCGAGAAGCCGGGAGCTGCTGGCAGCACCTGCAGCTCTGGAGAGACGGCACGCTGCTGGCTGCTTCCGCAGCGGTATCAGCTGCTGCTCTCCCTTGGCGACTCCATGGTGCTTCCTCCGTTCTGCAAAAGAAACACACCGAGTCGCCACGCTCACCAGAAAAGGTAAGACTTACCTTCAGTAAGTTTTGAAAACTTGCGCTGGAGGAGCTGCGCTCCTCCCGACTGTCGCTTCCGCAATGCGTTCGACGATATGTCGCGCATGCGTGCTGGCGGGGTCTTCACGTAGTCACTCACGTGACTCCGAAGTAAAATCTATCTATCGCTGTCAGTCTGAAGAAGGGTCTCGACCCGAAACGTTGCCTATTCTTTCTCTCCATAAATGCTGCCTCACCCACTCAGTTCCTCCAGCATTTTTGTCTACCTTCGATTTTTCCAGCATCTGCAGTTTCTTTCTTAAACAAAAATAGTAAGATTAAACGAGAACTTACCAAGTTTGAAGTTTGATCTGTATTTTACGAGGAGTCGCGGTGAGGGATTTCGTGAAGACCCCGCCAGCACGCTTGCGCAGCATCCTTCAAAGCAGCGGTGTGGAATCACAGAACCAACCATGACTGAAAATAGTAAGATGAAAACCGTAGAACTACCTGTTTGACCTGATGATAGAGGGTGGGAGCGGTGGGCACGAAATCCCTCACCGCGACTCCTCGTAAAATACAGATCAAACTTCAAACTTGGTAAGTTCTCGTTTAATCTTACTATTTTACTTCGGAGTCACGTGAGTGACTTCGTGAAGATTTCAAAGCTCTGTGATTTCACGCCCTGAACAACGTCCATGCTTATCACACTGCCGCCATTCTGATGGAGTAAGACTGTTAATGGAGTTCAGTTGACAGCGGCTGAAAAATCAACACAATTTATTAATCAACTAAACAACAACCCCTAATTCGGGGCCAGACATTTACTGAGCGGTACCCAGGATAGCTTCTGCGAATGTCGCAGGAACGGCCAGAGACTTGTTATAGAACCGTTGAAAGGTTTTTCCCCCCACTGGCCCAGCCCCGCAGTGGCGAAAATGTGGTCCATGGGCACCTTCATGGCTCTCGCTGCAGCCCTGGTGGAATAAGACTTAAAAACGTTAGTAGCAACTCCTGTTTTAATAACTCTTTACCAAAGAATTTTATTTGACCAGGGTTGGCCACCATGGTGTCCAGTCGCAGTTTTTGTAACATCTGGGCTCGTTGGGCTGTCGCCAGTGCCATGAGCATCACCACCTTAAGGGTGAGCTGTTTCAAATGGTAGCTCATCTATTGGAGCCCAGCTCCTCAGTAGGGTCAGCATGATCCCCACATCCCACGTTACTGTATATCTGGGTCATGGAGGGATTGGTATTGAATACTCCCCTCATTAGTTTAGACACCAGGTGGTGGGAGCTGATACTTATATCCAGGTATGAATACAGCGTACTCCTGTCGCTGTTGGTGGCACTGTAGCTGAGGCCTGCATCAAAATGGAGGCCTGCTAGAAACTCCAACACATCCAGTATTGTTGCCGAGTTGGAGGACTTGTTGTTCCGGGCACAGAAACCTCCCACTTTCTGATTTGAGTGAGATATTGTTTGCGGGTGGATTCCCAATACGATGCTGCAATAAGGTTCATGGCTCTTGACGAGATGCCTGCCCGGTTGAGCGGTCTTTTCAGAACCTGCAAGCCAACAAGTTTAATGACCATGACAAGGATGACTGACCCCCCTGTAATGGAGTGAGTAATCAATTTGGGATGTTTCCCAATCGCCATCCATGGTTGTTGTACATTTCTACAACCATCGGGTACCATGGTTGTGTAGGCCAGTCGGGAATGATCAATATGTCAGTTGCAGAGTCTAGTTTAATTTTCTGCAATACCCGAACTGGTGAGGCAGCATGGGGGAAACGCGTAGCAACTCATTTCCCCCAATGGATAAAAATGCATCCAATGCTATTACCCCAGGGTCTGGTTCCCACAACACATACGTTGGTATTCGATGGTTCAGCCTGGACGCAAATAGGTCAATATCTGGTGTCCCCAATTTGAGCTATAATATCTCCAAAATCTGGGGTTCAACATCCACTCAATGTTGTCATTGAAGACACGTGACCTGGTGTACGCCACTGAATTAAGCTTCCCAGGGCAAAATAGGTCGCAGTAATCCAAATATTTCTTTCAATGCACTAGTGCCAAATTGTATTAGCAAATTCATTGCAAACTAGCGACCTAATACTACCCATATGAGTGATGTAAACCATTATTGTAGCATTATCTATTCGAAAGCGGACATGTAATCCCATGAATTAGTACAGTAAGCCCGCAGTCCATGAAAACACCCCCAGCATTTCTATATAGTTTATCCCATGTGACTCCAGGAATGTAGACTCATGAGAGTTCCATCTGCCACCACAACTGGACATCGTACCAGTTGCTCCCCAGCCTGGTGCACTTGCGTCAGTTAGTAGCACAACATCAGGGTTGCTCCATATAATAGGTCAATGACATTCTTTAATATTATCTACCCACCATTATAGCTTGTTTCTAGCTTCCGGTGGTAACCAAAGTGGCCGATCAAAGCAGCCAGCATTTGTTTTTTTAAATGCTGTGATTTGTGACCTTTGTGAATTTCGGTAGTGTAGCGGTCCGAATCGTGCAGCTGGGAATGTAGTTACCAATTTAGAGTTACCAATACCAATAACTTTCGCTGTTTGCCACATGGTCGATACCCTGGCGCAAGCAAGATTGTGGCACTCTTCTGATATAGCAGTAGCTTTATTAGTGGGGATGATAAACTTCATTAAATTAGTGTCTAAAGGTGAACACCAAATCCATAACCCGTAGCGGGTGCAGTTTTTGATTTGTCTGGATGGATTACAATCCCAGTTTCTCAAGCAGAGCCTTGGTTGCAGCCACTCCTTGAATTGCCAATTGGAGGGTCTGCCCCATTATAAGGATTTCATCCAACATGGCATCACTATAATCTTGTTGTCGGAGAAGAGCCAATACAGGTAAATACCAACTTGGTAAACAGCCTAAGCTGTGATGGTTCCATTAGGCAATGCACCCTTCCAGACAACTTCAGAATTCCCTGTGAGCCTCAGCGATGGGCACCGTATAGCATGCTTCTTTCAAACTGATACATGCCATAAAGTACCCTGAGTAAAGCATCCACCTAGCTGTTCCAAAAGCATCCATTTTGACATGGGCATATTGTACAAAAGTGTTCAACTCAGCTAAATCGATTATAACTCAATATGTCCATGCTTGGTTATGCCAATTACCACTTTCCCTGCTCGCCATATAATTTCAGCATGCCCTGCCTCCACCTCTTTTCGGGATAGAGTAAATTCCTACGAGGCGAATGCTGGGTATGGGAATCTATACCTCCCACGAATTATATACCCTTGAACACTTTGTAAAATAAACTCATCTGTGGTTACAGTTGTCCCCATATGTCCCAGGCCGCCCGCAATCGCCCACCTATTCGTACAGGAGGGATACTACGGCGTGAGAGGAGCCAGACCCCCTTACCTCCATAGTGAACGGCGGTTCCATACATACGGTGCTTCGGGTGGACGTTATGGAGGTCGGTAGAATCTTTGTGCCCTATCCGGCAGCCTTGGTTCACTGGTTGTATTAGGCTGTTGCTGGTGATATGGGTGAACTCTGACCGATGGAGTTTCATGAGGCCCACTGTTTTGGCCTCCTTTGTCCAGTCCCTTCACCTGTTTGTACAGGTCTCCAAGCAACTGATGCGGCGGTGGAGCGGTAATGGTCGGCACAACCCCGCGAATTTGGGGTTTAGTGTGGGCTATATGGAGCTCTTACGCAGGCAATATATCTCATACTGGGCGTTGCATAGGAGTGCTAGCGCATCATGCTATTTACTGGACACATTATCCCCGATCAGGGTTTTCCAGAACGCCGTTATGCCCGTGGAGAACCTTTCTCCAAGGTATTATTGAGAATCTGACTCCAGAGTTGGTGCATACGTAGGCAATCAATGGTGCCCGCCAATTCGTGGTGCAGGGTTCACCTGTCTGGGTAAAAACGGCAAACTTCACTCACCACATCCAGCATCCTCCTCATGCTCTGGTTCAGCGGTCACTGGCTGTCCCTGGTCGTCGTCAAACTCAGCAGCTGGGCAATCATTAATGCTTCTGGCTGGAGACGATGAGGAGCTGAGCGGAGTCCTTGCACGGCTAGTGGATGCCGTTCTTCTCGTTCTTGGTCCCGATGGAGACGTTGGACCATTTAAGAGCTCCAACCGCTCAATGCGACCGTCCCTGCTATATGCAGCGGACAAGCCGACTTCCCCAGGCCCCTGCGAATTCACTGGGGCTTCCACCATCGACCTCACCCCCTTAGGGTCTATGGTCCAATGGCAGGTCGTCGTGACCTACAGCCCAAGTAGGGTCATACGACTCCCGCACGGACTCTCCGCTAGTCTGTCTTCTCCCAGACTGTGGCGGCCCACCTGGCAGATAAGAAGGCAGGTGAGTTGACTCGGCGCCGGCCCCCGGAACCTGGCTCCCCGGAGTCCGTGCAGGCTTTACCTCCACACTTACACCATTACTTGGCGTGGAAGCGCATGGTCGGCCGCTCGCAGCGCTGAGCTGACCGACCGCTTCCTGCTGCCACCTCCGCCCTTGACCGCAGCCTGACGGGGGTGTGTTGTCGGCGGTATCTGCTCCAGCAGGCCTACACGACGCAGCAGTGTTATGCCCGGGCTGCACGATGGCAGATATCCCTGGCTGCGGTACGCAATGCACTTTGCAGGGCTCCCCTGTCGTGCGGCTGTCCCCCGGCCCAGCCCCCTCGGGTCTACTGGAGCTCGGGAGAGGTTGCCTGTAAAAGAAAAACAAGACCCTTGCCACGTACCTGTATCCCCCCTTATTCTCTTGGGGGACGGGGGGCTCGGAGTCTGGACCTGTTGCTTGCAGCTCCATAGTGGCAACCCATTCGGGTTGAGTCGGCCCCTGTATTAGCGGGAGCGCCCGACTCTGCATTCCAGCCCCCCACCGTTGCGGTAAAGCTGCCGGCGTTCCGTGCAGCTCCGGGGACAAGGGCCGTCGGCTGGCCGCAGCTCAGCTTCCGCGCCCGACTTCCTCATTCCTGCCCCCACCGTTGTGTTGAAGCTGCCGGCGTTCCGTGCAGCTCCGGGGACAAGGGCCGTCGGCTGGCCGCAGCTCAGCTCCGCGCCCGACTTCCACATGTGTTGAAGCTGCCGGCGTTCCGTGCAGCTCCGGGGACAAGGGCCGTCGGCTGGCCGCAGCTCAGCTCCGTGCCCGACTTCCACATTCCTGAAGCTGCCGGCGTTCCGAGCAGCTCCGGGGACAGGGCCGTCGGCTGGCCGCAGCACAACTCAGCTCCCCGACAGCGCCGTCCTGCGGCCCTTGTCCATGCTGTAAAGGAAGGTAATACTCACCTGCCGGTCTTGTGAAGGAGGCCGGTGGGGAGAGCGCACTCCCCCCCCCCCCAGCTGCCGCTGCAAATGCGCGCGACGATAAGCTGCGCAAGCGTGCTGGCGGGGTCTTCACGAAGTCACTCACGTGACTCCGAAGTAAAATCTATCTATCTCTGCCTTTGAAATATCCATTGACGACCTCCACAGCTTTCTGTGGCAAAGAATTCCACACAATCGCCACCCTCAGACTAGCAGCAATTGTGAAACCAGTCTCAGACAACTGGGTACCTCTAACCACCCTAATGTCAGGCCTCTGGAATCATACATGTTTACATGTATCCAACATTGCTAATTATGACAATGCAGTCAGCTGCAGCCAATGCTCACGCTAAACCCACAAAATTATTTAATCTTCTTTAAAAAGATCTCCTGGCAACAACTTCAAGGAAGCTAATTTCAATTTGATCGTCCAAACCCTACCTCCAATTTGCGCTGGGCCTCACTCTGACAATGGAGGAGGCCCAGGACAGAAAGGTCAGTGTGGGAATGGGAGGAGAATTAAGAGTTGAGCAACCGGGAGATCAGGTAGGTTCTCCTGTAAAGTCTCGGAGGATAATCCAGAAAGGCTCTGGAACCAAAAGGCTCTACTCACCATGGAGGGCAATGTCAAAGATCAATGAAAAACCAAAGATAGACACAAAAGGCCGGAGGAACTCAGCGGGACAGACAGCATCTTGGGAGAAAAGGGGCAGGCAAGTTTCGGGTCTGAAAGTAAATCTTTCCCATCTCACCTTCAACCTATGTCCTCTGGTTCTTGATTCCCAATCCCTGCGTAGCATACTGCATTCATTTTATCTATTCCCCTCACGGTCTTGTACACCTCTCTAAGGTCAGCCCTCACCCACCTGCACACCAAGCCTGCTCAACCTCCCCCTATGGCTCAGGCCCTCAAGTCCTGGCAACATCCATCATAAATAGGTACAAAACGCTGGGGTAACTCAGCGGGACAGGCAACATCTCTGGAGAGAAGGAATGGGTGACGTTTCGCGTCGAGACCCTTCTTCAGACATCCAAAGTAAATCTCGATACAAATCAAAAGCACTTAAATCGACAAGGCCGTAAAGTTTAATTGGCCGTGTGGAAGGTGAAGCGGCAGGATATAATTAATGCTGCTGCACAAAACTGTTTGTCGAGAATGTGGCACAGTCGTTACCTATGAAAGGTTGCAGCCAAAAATGCCTTGCGCATTCTAAATGGCCGCATAATGAAACAGATCGCCTATTACTCAATTATTACACGCTGCAGAGTAGGAATAATTGATTACTTAATCAGTTGCCTGAGCTCTGCATTATTTCCCCGCTGAGTGATGTACGGAAATAGCTCAAAATAGTAAGCCAGTGGTTTCACATGGATAGTTCGATAGTAGCAGTGAATTTATAACTCAAAGGACCTGCTCAAAGAGCGTGGAAACAGGCCCCTCAACTCAACTTGCCCACACCGCCCAACATGTCCCTGCTACACCAGTCCCACCTGCCTGATTTGGCACATATCCCTCTAAACCTGCCCTATCCATCCAAATGTGTTTTAAATATTGTTATTGTCCACTACCTCCTCTGGCAGCTCGTTCCACACACCTTCTATTCTCTGTGTAAACAAGTGGTCCCTCAGGATCATATTTAATATTTCCCCCCACATCTTACGCCTATGTCCTCTGGTTCTCAATTTCCTCAACTCTGGGTAAAAGACTGTGAATTTACCCAATCTATTCCTTTCATGATCTTATACACTTCTATAAGATCAGCCTCCTGTACTCTATGGAATAAAGTCCTAGCCTGCCCAACCTCTCCCTATATCTCAGGCCCTCGAGTCCTGGCAACATCTCGTACATCTTCTCTGCATCCTCTCCTCCAGATTGACAACATCTATCCTCTAACAGGGTTCATATAGAAACATAGAAACTAGGTGCAGGAGTAGGCCATTCGGCCCTTCGAGCCTGCACCGCCATTCAATATGATCATGGCTGATCATCGAACTCAGTATCCCGTACTTGCCTTCTCTCCATACCCCCTGATCCCTTCAGCCACAAGGGCCACATCCAACTCCCTCTTAAATATAGCCAATGAACTGGCCTCAACTACCTTCTGTGGCAGAGAATTCCGCAGATTCACCACTCTCTGTGTGAAAAATTATTTTCCCATCTCGGTCCTAAAAGACTTCCCCCTTATCCTTAAACTGTGACCCTTGTTCTGGACTTCCCCAACATCGGGAACAATCTTCCTGCATCTGGCCTGTCCAACCCATTAAGAATTTTGTAAGTCTCTATAAGATCCCCCCTCAATCTTCTAAATTCTAGCGAGTACAAGCCGAGTCTATCCAGTCTTTCTTCATATGAAAGTCGTGCCATCCCAGAAATTAGTCTGGTGAACCTTCTCTGTACTCCCTCTATGGCAAGGATGTCTTTCCTCAGATTAGGAGACCAAAACTGTACGCAATACTCCAGGTGTGGTCTCACCAAGACCCTGTACAACTGCAGTAGAACCTCCCTGCTCTTATACACAAATCCTTTTGCTATGAATGCCGACATACCATTTGCTTTCTTCACAGACTGCTGCACCTGCATGCCTACTTTCAATGACCGGTGTACCGTGACACCCAGGTCTCGTTGCATCTCCCCTTTTCCTAATTGGTCACCATTCAAATAATAGTCTACTTTCCTGTTTTTGCCACCAAAGTGGATAACCTCACATTTATCCACATTATACTGCATCTGCCATGCATTTGCCCACTCACCCAGTCTATCCAAGTCATCTTGCAGTCTCCTAGCATCCTCCCCACAGCTAACACTGCCCCCCAGCTTCATGTCATCCACAGACCTGGAGATGTTGCCTTCAATTCTCTCATCCAGATCATTAATATATATTCTAAATAGCTGGGGTCCCAGCACCCAGCCTTGTAGTACCCCACTAGACACTGCCTGCCATTCTGAAAAGGGCCAGTTTACTCCTACTCTTTGTTTCCTGTCTGCCAGCCAGTTCTCTATCCACATCCTCTGAACCCCCAATACCGTGTGCTTTAAGTTTGTATGCTAATCTCTTATGTGGGACCTTGTCGAAAGCCTTCTGAAAGTCCAGATATAACACACCCACTGGTTCTCCCTTATCCACTCTACTAGTTACATCTTCGAAACATTCTATAAGATTTGTCAGACATGATTTACCTTTCATAAATCCATGCTGACTTTGTCCAATGATTTCACCACTTTCCAAATGCGCTGCTATATCCATCTTTAAATAACTGACTCTAGCAGTTTCCCCACTACCGATGTTAGACTAACTGGTCTGTAATTCCCCGTTTTCTCTCTCCCTCCCTTTTTAAAAAATGGGGTTACATTAGCTACCTTCCAATCCTCAGGAACTACTCCAGAATCTCAAGAGTTTTGAAAAATTATAACTAATGCATCCACTATTTCTGCGGCTATTTCCTTAAGTGCTCTGGGATGCAGCCTATCTGGCCCTGGGGATTTATCGGCCTTTAATCCATTCAATTTACCTAACACCACTTGCTGGCTAACCTGAATTTCACTCAGTTCTTCCATCTCATTTGACCCCCGGTCCGCTGCTATTTCCGGCAGATTATTTGTCTTCCTTAATGAAGACAGAACCAAAGTAGTTATTCAATTGGTCTGTCACGTCCTTGTTCCCCATGATCAATTCACCAGTTTCTGTGAAGCATAATGGACGGGTACATGGATAGGAATGGTTTAGGAACGTTAAGGGCCAAACACAGGCAGGTGGGACTAGTGTAGATGGGACATGTTGGTGGTTTGAGTAAGTTGACCCGAATGACCTGCTTGCATGTTGTGTGACTCTAGGCAGGAGAGATAGTTATCCAATGTCGACTGAATCCATGAGTGACTATTCATCCCAACACCGGAAAAAATACCTCAAACACTGACATCAAGCAGTGCACATACACAAGCAAACACAATGTACAGGTCCACGACTTTCTGGGGCAACTGGTAGTCCGGACAAAATTACCAGAGTGCTCTTGAAATGTCCCTGGAATTCTCCCCGAAAATGTGGTACCCAGGCCGGGTGAGGCGGCTGATCTTAACCTCATCGGGACTTCTGTGCCGATTGGCGGGATGAATTTGCCCCCTGTGGCCAGAGCCGGCAGATCCGTTCCAATTGCCAACTTCCCCGGCCAACTTTGCGGGCCAATATCTCAGCCCACCGGGGGCCTAGGTGGACCGTTCCAGTACCATTGAACTCCCCTCAAGACCATGACCTCTGTTTGTCTGGCAAAAAGGATAATCCAGAAAGGCTCTGGATCCAAGGGTGCCGGAAAATCGGTGGTGGACCTGTACATGGGTCAGAGACCAGCAGAGGAGGACAAAGGGCTTAATTAGGAAAGGAAAAATAGATTATGAAAGAAATGGCAGGGAACATAAAAACTGACTGCAAAGGTTTTTATCGATATGTGAAGAGAAAGAGAATAGTTAAAACAAATGTAGGTCCCTTGCAGTCAGAAACAGGTGAGTTGATCATGGGGAACAAGGATATGGTGGACCAATTGAATAACTACTTTGGTTCCGTCTTCACTAAGGAAGACATAAATAATCTGCCGGAAATAGCAGGGGACCGCGGGTCAAACGAGGAATTGAGTGAAATCCAGGTTAGTCGGGAAGTGGTGTTGGATAAATTGAATGGATAAATGGCTGATAAATCCCCAGGGCCAGATAGGCTGCATCCCAGAGTACTTAAGGAAGTAGCTCAGGAAATAGTGGATGCATTAGTGATAATCTTTCAAAACTCTTTAGATTCTGGAGTAGTTCCTGAGGATTAGTGGGTAGCAAATGTAACCCCTCTTTTTGAGAAGGGAGGGAGAGAGAAAACGGGGAATTACAGACCAGTTAGTCTAACATTGGTAGTGGGGAAACTGCTAGAGTCAGTTATTAAAGATGGGATAGCAGCACATTTGGAAAGTGGTGAAATCATTGGACAAAGTCAGCATGGATTTAAGAAAGGTAAATCATGTCTGATGAATCTTGTGGAATTTTTCGAGGATGTAACTATTAGCGTGGATAAGGGAGAACCAGTGGATGTGTTGTATCTGGACGTCCAGAAGGCTTTCGACAAGGTCCCACATAAGAGATTAGTGTACAAACTTAAAGCACACGGTATTGGGGGTTCAGTATTGATGTGGATAGAGAACTGGCTGGCAGACAGGAAGCAAAGAGTAGGAGTGAACGGGTCCTTTTCACACAATGGCAGGCAGTGACTAGTGGGGTACCGCAGGGCTCAGTGAAGGGACCCCAGCTATTTACAATATATATTAATGATCTGGGTGAGGGAATTGAAGGCAATATCTCCAAGTTTGCGGATGACACTAAGCTGGGGGGCAGTGTTAGCTGTGAGGAGGATGCTAGGAGGCTGCAAGGTGACTTGGATAGGCTGGGTGAGTGGGCAAATGTTTGGCAGATGCAGTATAATGTGGATAAATGTGAGGTTATCCACTTTGGTGGCAAAAGCAGGAAAGCAGACTATTATCTAAATGGTGGCCGATTAGGAAAAGGAGAGGTGCAGCGAGACCTGGGTGTCACGGTACACCAGTCATTGAAAGTAGGCATGCAGGTGCAGCAGGCTGTGAAGAAAGCGAATGGTATGTTAGCGTTCATAGCAAAAGGATTTGTGTATAGGAGCAGGGAGGTTCTACTTCAGTTGTACAGGGTCTTGGTGAGGCCACACCTGGAGTATTGCGTACAGTTTTGGTCTCCAAATCTGAGGAAGGACCTTATTGCCATAGAGGGGATACAGAGTAGGTTCACCAGACTGATTCCTGGGATGTCAGGACTGTCTTATGAAGAAAGACTGGATAGACTCGGTTTATACTCTCTAGAATTTAGGAGATTGAAGGGGGATCATATAGAAACTTACAAAATTCTTAAGGGGTTGGACAGGCTAGATGCAGGAAGATTGTTCCCGATGTTGGGGAAGTCCAGGACAAGGGTCAAGACCCCGTCTGGATACTGACCCGTCTTGGTCCTCTGCCATCCAAGAGGGAGACCTGTAGCAGCTCTGTAACTGGAGCTGCTGGTGCGGCCTGCGGGGGTGGAACTACTGTCTCACCCTACCATCAGAGTCGGTGTCCAAACTAATCCTCATCTATGAAGGTACTATCACACAGTTCTGTACCAGATACTGCTGGCGCTGTTTTGTTCAGGGTGGCGCTGACACTCCTCCTGTTGGCGTGTGCCTTGCTGTAGGACTGTATGCAACAGTTGCTGTATTTGGGATAGTCGTTTCAAACGCACAATCCAGCCCCGGTGGAGAATCATCTCCCGACTCCGTGGGCGTAGCAGATTATGTGTGAACTTGAGCAACCTTGTCCCAGACGTTGCTGGCGCCGCCTCTCGTAAAGGCCGGTGCTTTTTGACATGAAACAGCCCTGTACCAGGTGCTGCTAGCACGGCTCTCCCGTAGGCTGGTAATGTCACAAATGAAACAACCCTGTATCAGGCGCTGCTGGCGCGGCTCTCCCCTAGGCCGGCATTTTCATACATGAAGCAGCCCTGTCGGGTGCTGCTGGCGCGGCCTGTCCCATAGGCCCGCACTATTACACATGAGGCAGCACTATCCCAGGTGCTGCTGGTGCAGCCTGTCCCATAGGCCTGCACTATTACAGTGTAAGCTCACTAAATCAACATTTTTAGTGTACAGCTTTACCTGTGAAGGGTTAAAACAATTCACAGCAACTTGTGCTAAACAACAAGGATTATATTGTCAGAGACATATGACAATAACTTTTTATGACTTTAACTTTGCCTTTAGCTTTTAACTTGAAGACAAACACTATAACATACATATATTTTATTATTAAGATAAACCCTTTGTAGCCCGACTCACCTGAGTCCAAATAGGGCTGAATGAGTCCCATTTTATTCCTTGCCTGGGGAGTAACGTTTGTGAGCCACTGACCACACTGTCAGTGACTCTGGCGTTATTTCCTTGCCATTCCACGGCATCCCCGCAGGCTGGGAGCTGCTGTCTTCACTGTCAGTGACTGGCTTTAATTCCTTGCCATTCCCCGCAATCTGGGAGCCGCGGCCTGCCTTGTTAGCGGCTCATTATCTCGCAACCCGATCTTTTTGCCGGTTATCCGCTTCCACGGTCGGACTGGGTTTCCCCTCAGTCCATAACCAGTACACTCGTCGGGCTGCGAAACTGGCAGGAAAAACCTTTGTGAAGAGAGGCTCCTGCCTGAAAAATCCTGGTAAGTAAAAACAAACTTACCTCTAGGTTTAACTTACCGCCGGCGGGAGCGCTGCCCTGCCAGTCTGGTGCTTGCGCCAGTGCGGCTGACGTACTGACGCGCATGCGGCCTGAACGGGGTTCTTCACGGAATCATTCACGTGACTCCGAAGTAAAATTTATATTGCAGATGAACTGAGGGAAAACCGATTATTACATGACAAGATTAAAATAACTGCAGAGATTAAGAGCAGTGACAAAACCATTATTTGTGAACTTCTATGGCTTTCTCTCAACAATACACATTAACCTTTTACTTTCCTATCTATATTTTCTTCAACAAATTAATTATGGATTTCTCTCTCAAATACATGTTAAGTTTTTTTTTCCCATTATATTTTCTTCAACAAATTAACATGTCGATATACATTTCACATATTCCTTAGCAGTCAATAATGTTGTTGTAAGCACTAATGCTGTTCTTTAAATATGGGTGGGGATTGATGCTGCTTCCAAACGCATATTTAAAATGGCCGTCACGTAAACGGTATGATCTTTTCCTGGATATCACTGCTGTTACGATGTCCTTCAGGTGATTCTGGGGGACTTAGGACAATTTTTTGCAATTGAAACAGAAAATGTAGGCCGTGTGCTGTCCACGTGCTCATGATAAGAGCTTTCTAAGGCTGCAGGTGAAATCTACACGTTGCCACATATTGTGCTACTGTAACACATCACTCCACTCTTTCCCTTCTCAGAGCCAAAGAAATTTGAAACAGAAAAATGTACACCGGCCGTACTCCCTCCCCTCCCCCTCCCCTCCCCCTCCCCTTCCCCCTCCCCCTTCCCCTCCCCCCCTCCCACCCCCCTCAGCCCCCTCAGTTTTGTTACTAATTAACAAAAGTAAATTAGTTTTAGAGATACAGCATG
Organism: Okamejei kenojei; assembly: GCA_035221665.1. Taxonomy (NCBI): domain Eukaryota; kingdom Metazoa; phylum Chordata; class Chondrichthyes; order Rajiformes; family Rajidae; genus Okamejei; species Okamejei kenojei. Next base: position 55,201 of record CM069149.1, read on the forward strand.
GAAACAAAACCTTCAGCCCACTATCTTCACACCAACCATCGATCACCGGTTCACACTAGTTCCATGTTATCCGACTTTCTCATCCACACCCTACTTGGAAACTTGGAACTTGGAAAACTCTATTGTCATTCAGACCTTGAGGTCTGAACGAAATTCCGTTGCCTGCAGTCATACATATAGTAAATAACAAAAACACACAATAAACACATATTTAACATCCACCACAGTGAGTTTACCAGACACCTCCTCACTGTGGTGGAAGGCAAAAATCTTGTCTTTGTTTCTTCCCTTCTTCCTCTTCCTCTTCCGCTGCGCTGAGGCGACCCGGGCCTCCGATGTTGTGACCGCACCGGGTGATGTAAATAAGTCCCGCAGGTGAACCGCTCTCCGCGAGCGGGCCGGTTCAACTCCGCGGCCCGGGGCGGTCGAAGCTGCCGCCCTCCAGTCCAGCGGACGCAGCTGTTGCCGCGGGAGCTCCGGAAAAACAGGTCACCAACCTATGACCTGCGAGCTCCCGACGATGTCGTCCACTGGGCCCGTGGCCACCGGAAAGCCGCTACAGCTCCACGTCGGGCTGCCGGAACGCCTGAACCCGCCGCAGCCCCGAAGTCGGCCAGCCCCGCGCTGGTAAGTCCTGGCTGGCTCTACCTCCGGAGCCTCGGGTTGGTCGCAGTTAAAGTTGGAGGCCGCCAGCTCCGCGATAGGCCTCAGCGCAGACTGAGACGGGGGATACGACAGCTGCTGCCAGGGCAGCGCCGCCACTCCCTACACACTGGAGGCTCTTTACAGAGGGGCAAATAACCTACAAATCCGCACGTGTTAGGGATGTGGGAGGAAACCAGAACAGCCAGTGGAAAACCACAGGGTGAACGTACAAACTGCACACAGATTGCATCTGAGGTCAGGATCAAACTCGGGTCTCTTGTGCTGAGGCCAGAGCTATTCATTACATCTTGCAGTATCCTCAGTGCAAGCTTGCCTTAAAAGCACTGAGAAAAGAAAACTCTATTCCCGGAAGTGCAGGAGGATGAGGGATGATCTTATGGAGGTGTATAAAATCATGAGAGGAATAGATCCGGTAGATGCACAGAGTCTCTTGCCCAGAGTAGGGGAATCGAGGACCAGAGGACATAGGTTTACGGTGAAGGGGAAAAGTTTAATATAAATCTGAGGGGTAACTTTTTCAAACAAAGGGTTGTGGGTGTATAGAACAAGCTGCCGGAGGGGGTATTTGAGGTTTAAGAAGCAGTTAGACAGGTATATGGATAGGACAGGATTGGAGAGATATGGACCAAACGCAGGTACGCGGGACGGGCACGTAGATGGGGCATGTTGGCCGGTGTGGGCAAGTTGGGCTTGTTTTCACACTGTATCACTCCATGACTGTGACTATAAGCTGTAACTGAAGGAGTCTGCAAGGCTCATTAGAATTATTGGAAAAGGGAGATTAGAACAAGGGTAGGATCTTTAAAATCATATGAACATAACAGATAGGAGTAGAATTAGGCCATTTGGCCCATCGTGACTGATCTATCTCTCCCACCAAACCCAATTCTCCTGCCTTCTCCCCATAACCTCTGACACCTGTACTAATCAAGAATCTATCTATCTCTGCCTTAAAAATATCCACTGATTTGGCAAAGAATTTCACAGATTCACCACCCTCTGACTAAAGAAATGTCCACACTAAAATAACATCCTTTAATTCTGAGGCTATGACCTCTAGTCCGAGATTCTCCCACTCATGGAAACATCCTCTCCACATCCACACGATCCAAGCCTTTCACTACTCTATATGTTACTCTACTCTATGCTACTCCATATATCTTATTTTTCTAATCTCAAATCAAAGTGGTTAACAGTGAGCTGATGAGTTATCGGGATCATGTACAAGTTAGGATGATGATAATAGATTAACTTAGAGGGTAGAAGATAGAGTTCATTCCTGGAGTGACTCAGTGGGACAGGCAGCATCTCTGGTGAAAATGTATAGGTGACATTTCAGGTCGGGACCGTTCTTCAGACCCGAAACGTCACTTCTCACTGTTCTCCAGTGAAGTTGCCTGACCCGCTGATTTACTCCAGCACCTTGTGTCTATTTTTGTAAACCAGCCCACCACTGACATCAAACTAACAGGTCTATAATTGCTAGGAACAACATGCGCAGTACGCCAATCCTCCGGCATTATTCCCGTTTCTAAAGACATATGAAATATTTCTGTCATAGCTCCTGCTATTTCTACACTAACTTCCCTCAATGTCCTAGGGAATATCCTGTCAGGACCTGGAGACTTATCCACTTTTTTATTTTTCAAAAGTGTCAGTACTTCCTCCTCTTTGAATCTCATAGTTTCCATAGCTACACTACTTTTTTTCCTCACTTCACATAGTTCAATATCCTTCTCCTTGGTGAATACCGAAGAAAATAAATTGTTCAATATCTCCCCCATCTCTTTTGGCTCTGCAGATAGCTGTCCATTCTGTCTCTCTAATGGTCCAATTTTATCCCTCGTTATCCTTTTGCTATTAATATAGCCGTAGAAACCCTTTGGGTTTACTTTCACCTTTCTTGCCAAAGCAACCTCATATCTTCTTTTAGCCTTCCTAATTTCTTTCTTAAGATTATTTTTACATTGTTTATACTCCTCTAGAACCTCATTTACTCCATGCCTCCTATTTATTATTGTAGATATCTCTCATTTTTCGAAACATGTGTCCAATTTCCCTTGAAAACCATGGCTCTTTCCAATTTTTACTATTTCCTTTCACCCTAACAGGGACATAACGATTCTGTACTCTTACAATTTCCCCTTTAAATGTCCTCCATTTCTCTTCTACATCCTTCCCATAAAACAGAGTGTCCCAATTCACTCCTTTTAAATCCTTACGCATTCCCTCAAAGTTAGCCTTTCTCCAATCAAAAATCTCCACCCTTGGTCCAGTTTTCTGACTCTCTCCATAATTATATTGAAAACTAATGGTATTGTGATCACTGGTCCCGAAGTGCTCACCAACACATACCCCGTCACCTGACCTGCCTCATTTCCTAACAGGAGGTCCAGCACTGCCCCTTCTCTGGTCGATACCTCTATGTACTGCTGCAAAAAACTATCCTGCACACATTTTACAAACTCCAAACCATCCAGCCCATTTACAGAATGTGTTTCCCAGTCTATTTTTGGAAAATTGAAATCTCCCACAATCACTACCTTGTGCTTACTACTAATATCTGCTATCTCCTTACATATTTGCTCTTCCAATTCTCGCTCCCCATTGGCGGTCTATAGTACACCCCTAAAAGTGCTGCTACACCGTTCCCACTTCTCAGTTCCACCCACATAGCCTCCCTAGACGAGCCCTCTAATCTATCCTGCCAAAGCACTGCTGTAATATCCTCTCTGACAAGCAATGCAACACCTCCACCTCTGGTCCCTCAATTTCTATCACACCTGAAGCAACGAAATCCTGGAATATTTAGTTACCAATCACAGCCGTCCTGCAACCATGTTTCACTGATTGCCACAACATCATATTTCCAGGTGTCAATCCAGGCTCTAAGTTCATCCACCTTTCTTACAATGCTCCTAGCATTAAAATATACACATTTTAGAAACCCACCATCCCTTATTCTCTGTCTATTATCTTTTTCATCTTTCTCGCCTACATTTTGGATCCGAGTGCTTCCCTTCTCTGCCTCTTGCCCCACACCCTGACCCCTAGCCCCCTCTACCCGAGTCCCTCCCCCCAGCCTTTCTAGTTTAAAGTCTCCCCGGTAGCCTTTGCAAATCTCCCTGCCAGGATATTGGGTATCACGTGCAACCCGTCCTTTTTGTACAGATCATGCCTTCCCCAAAAGAGGTCCCAGTGATCAAGAAACTTGAATCCCTGCCCACTGCACCAGTCCCTCAGCCACGCATTTATCCTCCACCTCATTTCATTCCTACTATCAATGTCACGCGGCACAGGCAGTAATCCTGAAATCGTTAAACCCCTGTCTCACAGTGCGAGTTGGCCCAGGAGTGACCCCGAGTTTTCACTCGTGGTGGTCACGTACGATGAACGTAGCGGCAACGTCTGAACTCGCGCGTTCAACTTGTCCACTCGTGGCACTAACGGCAGGTACTTGGGAAACTTGTTAACTCGTGAAAAAAATCAAACATGTTTGATTTTTTCCACGAGTCAAATTAACTGTTCAAGTTAAAAATGGAAACATTTAAACTCGTTGCAATAACGTAATGGCCCGTGCGTTTACCTTAGTGTCTCGTGAGTCTATCGTGGGAACCTTTTTATAATCTTAAAGGGACTGAACCAAAGATAGTCACAAAATGCTGGAGGAATTACATGTGGTTAAGTTACATGTAGCTCCGGGAGGTAAAGAGGCTTGAGAAATATAAATGCTGAAATACGCGCGGATCAACGCGGGGTATCCAGAGCTGAAAGTTGCAATGAAATGGGATTGAACAAGACGACTTTGACACAAAAAGCAGGAGTAACTCAGCGGAACAGGCGGCAGGAGTGAAGGAAAAATGCACAAAAAGTGAAACTGTCGCCAGGGAAAATCGAGAACTTGTTGGCTCCATTCTCCTCAGACCTAAACGCAGCGATCCCCCCTTCTCTGTGTTATGTGTGTCAACATGCATTCATTCCTGAATTCAGAGAAAAAGGCGAATGTATTCCCCCCTCCCCCCCCCAAATACAAACCTAATCCACGTTTCCCAAACACCAGTCCGAAGAAGGGTCTCAACCCGAAACGTCACCCATCCCTTCTCTCCAGAGATGCTGCCTGTCCCGTGAGTTACTCCAGCTTTTTGTGTCTATTTTTCCCAAACACTCGTTAGAATCAAGAAGCCATCTCTTGGGCTTTATGTATGAGAACCATCTCCTCTTCCAGGTTTTTTCTGGAGGGATTAAAACTAATTAAATGTGTGGAACAAACTAAAAATGCAAAACTGGAAATAAAATTAAGTTGTCTAAATATCAAACGCGTATGCATTGCAATTTGCAGTGGAGACACTGGATAGAAAGTATTCAGTGGCGCGCACACCACACACACTTATGTCCTACTTCCCGCTGTTAAGTTACTTAAGTCATATATATATATATATATATATATATATATATATATATATAATATATATATATATATATATATATATATACACACATACACATGTCCATGTGCTGTATATATACATTTGCGTGATTCCTGGGTTGCCTACTATATATAACTATATTGCCTACTATATTGCCTATATATAAAAAGAGAGAGAGAGAGAGAGAGTATATATATATAGAAACTTAGAAGCATAGACAATAGGTGCAGGGGTAGGCCATTCAGCCCTTCGAGCCTGCACCGCCATTCAATATGATCATCGCTGATCATCCAACTCAGTATCCTGTACCTGCCTTCTCTCCATACCCCCTGATCCCTTTAGCCACAACGGTCACATCTAATTCCCTCTTAAACATAGCCAATGAACTGGCTTCAACTACCTTCTGTGGCAAATAATGCCACGAATTCACCACTCTCACAATTGCAGTATATATAATATATATATGTATTTGTAGTACAATATGTATATACATATTATATATATTATATATATTTCAATTCCAACCCCGAAGCAATTGAGAGGCGATTTCTTGGGGCCATGTAATTTAACGTGTGTCTTTGCTTTTAAAAGTGAAGCTGTTTAATTGATTACGCTGCGCTGTGTTTCGTGTTGGGGAGAGTGCTGCTGTTACAATGCTTTCGATTCTATACTGCCCTTCCCCTTCCACAGAAAAATGCCTAAATTTGTCTTTGTGCCCGCTCTCCTGGGAGCAATCCAAACCATGGGAACAATGAACCCTCAGAGGCTTCGCGTTCCCTGCTCCAATATATGGACCTCGCTCGCTCGCAACTGTATGAGCGCTCGATCAACCAGGCATCGGCCAACACGGAGGCCTGATTACTGAAAACAAAGTCAACTTGTACCAGACCTCATCATCTTCCTTCCGACCACCCGTAACCATGGCACCACACTTTCAACAGAAACCTTAATATTTAAAGAATATATTATGGAACATTGGATTGTCTGAAGAAGGGTCCCGAGCAGAAACGCCACATATGTGTGTGTGTGTGTGTGTGTGTGTGTGTGTGTGTGTGTGTGTGTGTGTGTGTGTGAGTGTGTGTGAGTGTGTGTGAGTGTGTGTGAGTGTGTGTGAGTGTGTGTGAGTGTGTGTGAGTGTGTGTGAGTGTGTGTGAGAGTGTGTGTCAGTGTGTCTGCTCCCGGCGGCCGCTCAAAGTCAGTCACCCGAGCTGCTTCCTTCCTCTGAAGTGGCGGCCAGTCCTGCTGTCTGTGTGCATCTGTGTGTCTCTCTGTCTGTGTGTATCTGTGTGTGTGTGTGTGTCTCTCTGTCTGTGTGTGAGTGTGAGTGTGAGTGTGAGTGTGAGTGTGAGTGTGAGTGTGTCTGCTGTCGGGTCCCGGCGGCCGCTCAAAGTCAGTCACCCGAGCTGCTTCCTTCCTCGGAAGTGGCGGCCAGTTCTGCTGTCCGTGCCCGGAGCGCTGCGGCAGCCACCCAAGCTAATTCACTCCCCGGCCACAATAAAACCATATAGCAATGACAGCATGGAAACAGGCCATCTCTGCCCTTTTACTCCGTGCCGTTTACTGTCACCTAGTCCCATCTACCTGCACTCAGACCGGAGCGTGGCAAGTGGGTTACTGACCCCAATCCCCTCCTTCACAACGCCAGACTCCCCAAATATTATGAACGGAGCTCTCCCCCCACCCTGGGAAATACAGTATTTAAAAACATAAAGCACCAAGAAATACACTTACCACGTTATTGGTTGGTGGAGGGTGTGTATTTTCCCTTTGTAGGTCATATCAATAGATGCGGCCACGCTGAAATAAAGCCACAGGATGGAGATGTATTTTAACATTGTTGCTTTATTAAAACATACCTTCATTCACGGTTGGCTCAAGAGTAACGGGAGAGAACTTGGGAACTCGGGAGAGGAAGTTGGAGCATCGCAGCAATGACATACCCGTGGGAACTCGGTTACACACTTGATCATAAACTTGAAGTCTCGTACACAGCCACGAGTCTTTCACTCGGGGTACCTCGTGGGTCAACTCCCGCCGTGAGACAGGGCCATTACCCTTTTAGTCCTTCTCCTTAACTTTCCCCCCAACTCCCTAAATTCTCCCTTCAGGACCTCGTCACTTTTTCTGCCTATGTCATTGGTACCTATGTGTACCACAACATCAGGCTCCTCTCCCTCCCTTATCAGAATCTTTTGTACACGTTCTGACACGTGCGAGACCCTGGCACCAGGGAGGCAAACTACCATCCGGGTGTCCCGACTGCGTCCACAGAATCGCCTATCCGACCCCCTAACTATAGAGTCCCCTATTACAATTGCCCTCCTCTTTTTGCTACCCTTCTGAGCATCAGGGCCGGTCTCTGTGCCGGAGGCCCGGCCACTGTTGCTGCCCCAGCTAGGCTGTCCCCTCCAATCGTACTCAAACCCGAGTACCTATTTTCCAGGTGTACGGTCACAGGGGTACTCTCTAGCCCCTGCCTCTGCCCCTTGCCCTTCCTAACTGTGACCCACTTGTCTGCCTCCTGTGGTCTGGGAGTGACCACCTCCCTGTAGCTCCTCTCTATGACCTCCTCACTCTCCCTGACCAGACGGAGGTCATCGAGCTGCTGCTCCATGTTCCTAACACAGTCCTTTAGGAGCCCCATCTCGACACACCAGGCGCAGATGTGGATGTCTGGGGGGCTATCAGATTCCCTGACCTCCCACATCTGACATCCAGAACAGTACACTGCCCTGGCCTTCATACTCCCCCCTTACACAGGATACAATGTAAAGTACACAACAAACTGCTGGGATCTGACTGCCAATCAGCTGCTTTCCCCAGTCCACTTCCCACCAATCAGCGGCTTCCTAAAAAAAAACACTTCTCTGAATGGAACGTTATGGATTTAGGTAAAAACAAGCCCCGCGCTGGATTTTAAACCTTACCGGTCGGGTGTCGCTCCTTCCCCTCCTTCTCTTCCAACGGCTCCTGTGGGCCTCTCACAGTTCCTTGTGTTCTCCATTTATCCAGAAACAATTTGGAATACCAGGTCTAAGTGTTACAAAGAGATAGCAGATGAGATGAGTTGAGATGGAATGAGGTAATATTAAAGAAAAATGTCGGCAAGATGACAGGGATATGCGGTTCAAAGCCCAAGTTCAGTTTAACCGGCACCTTCAGTTCCTGCCTACAAATTCAGTTTAACCAGGGTAACAACATCCCCAACAGTCAGGTTAACTGTCAAATGGTTACCAGAGAGAAGGACAGAATTGGTGACAATCTAAAAGAAACTGCGGCAGCGAACTAAAGTCATAACTTTGGTCTTCCCAGCACCCAGGTGAAGAAAACGTAGATTTATTTAGTTTAGTATAGAGATACAACACATAAAGAGGCCATTTTGCCCATTGAGTCAGCGTTGAGTACCAATCACCCCGTACACGAACACTATCCTACACACTAGAGACAATTTACTGCAGCCGTGTTAACCAACACACATGTACGTCTTTGGAGTGTGGGAGGAAACTGGGGCAGCTGGAGAAAACCCACATGGTCATGGGGAGAAGGTACAAACTCTGTATGGACTGCACCTGTGGTTAGGATCGAACCTGGGTCTCTGGCGCTGTAAGGCAGCAACTCTACTGCTGTGCCACTGTGCTGCCCAGCTTTACTGCTAGTGCATGGGAGACAGATGATGATGCAGTATAGCAGGATGTAACTCAGGTTAAGTGAACAAGAACCTAAATATGTTCATAATGAAATGAAACGGAACATTAATGCAGTACCTCCAATGCATGCACCACTGCACCACCGCATCGTCAGAAACAATATCCAACCCACATTCAAATGCTGTTACGATCATCAGCCTTCTAATTGCCTTCTTGTGGGAAGCACCATGGTGTGAGTGCAAAACTTCACATTATCCTCCACTTGGGGATCCTTCATCACAAAGTTCTGTGTCCCAGACAAAGAGTTCTGTGCTTGGAAACGATGCTGGAGGAAGATGCAAGCACTTCAGCAAAAAGCTTCATGAATTATGAAAACTATTGGATTGCTAAATTAAATGATATGTTTACACACACACTATCCACTGAAAAGAAATGGGATCGGATCCTGGCATTAACTTCACAAAAACGATCATGTACAATGTATTCCAAATTTGCTATTTATAAGCAATTCTAACATTATCGCCATTGTAGATGGACCAGGGCAATGTTTGGCTGAATGTTGCTGGATCTGGGTCACCGCCTACATATACTGACCTGTGGAGCCCATTCCTCTTATTCTTCTGTACCCATGAATCAGGCTACAAGGCATAAGTTCATAGGGATAGGAACAGAATTAGGTCATTCTGCCCATCATGTCTACTCCACCGTTCAATCATGGCTAATCTAACTCTCCCTCCTAGATGCTAGGAGGCTGCAGGATGACTTGGATAGACTGGTTGAGTGGGCAAATGCTTGGCAGATGCAGTATAATGTGGATAAATGTGAGGTTATCCACTTTGGTGGCAAAAAGAGGAAGGTAGACTATTATTTGAATGGTGACCGATTAGGAAAAGGGGAGATGCAGCGAGACCTGGGTGTCATGGTACACCAGTCATTGAAAGTAGGCATGCAGGTGCAGCAGGCTGTGAAGAAAGCGAATGGTATGTTGGCATTCATAGCAAAAGGATTTGAGTACAATAGCAGGGAGGTTCTACTGCAGTTGTACAGGGTCTTGGTGAGGCCACACCTGGAGTATTGCGTACAGTTTTGGCCTCCTATCTGAGGAAAGACATTCTTGCCATAGAGGGAGTACAGAGAAGGTTCACCAGACTCATTCCTGGGATGGCACGACTTCCATATGTAGAAAGATTGGATAGACTCGGCTTGTACTCGCTGGAATTTAGAAGATTGAGGGGTGATCTCATAGAGACTTACAAAATTCTTAAGGGGTTGGCCAGGCTAGGTGCAGGAAGATTGTTCCCGATGTTGGGGAAGTCCAGGACAAGGGGTCACAGTTTAAGGATAAGGGGGAAGTCTTTTAGGACCGAGATGAGAAAATAATTTTTCACACAGAGAGTGGTGAATCTGTGGAATTCTCTGCCACAGAAGGTAGTTGAGGCCAGTTCGTTGGCCATATTTAAGAGGGAGTTGGATGTGGCCCTTGTGGCTGAAGGGATCAGGGGGTATGGAGAGAAGGCAGGTACAGGATGCTGAGTTGGATGATCAGCCATGATCATATTGAATGGAGGTGCAGGCTCGAAGGGCCGAATGGCCTGCTCCTGCACCTAACTTCCATGTTTCTATGTTTCTATGGAGCTGGAGCTTTACATAGAGCTAGAGATAGCGATGCAGATGGAGCTGGAGATGCAGCTAAAGTTAGAGATAGAGCTAGAGCTAGAACTGGAGATGGAGATGGAGCAAGAGCTGGAGCCAGAGCTGTAGATGGAGCTGGAGATTGAGCTTTAGATGGGGCTCTAGCTGTTACAGCTAGAGATAGAGCTGGAGCTGGAGCTGGAGCTGGAGCTAGAGCTAGAGCTGGAAATTGAGCTAGAGATGGAGCTAAAGATGGAGCTGGAGCTAGTGTTGGAGATGGTGCTGGAGCTCAGAATGGGAGACTGGTGACTAAAATTAGAGCACATGGTATTGGGGGTAGGGTGTTGACATGGATAGAAAATTGGTTGGCAGACCGAAAGCAAAGAGTAGGAGTGAACGGGTCCTTTTGAGAATGGCAGTCACTGGCGAGTGGAGTGCCGCAAGGCCCGGTGTTGGGGGCTCAACTGTTTACCATATATATTAATGAATTGGAAGAGGGAATTAGGAGCAACACTAGCAAGTTTGCAGATTACACAAAGCTGGGTGGCAGTGTGAACTGTGAAGAGGATGTTAGGAGGTTGCATGGGGACCTGGACAGGTTGAGTGAGTGGGCAGATGCGTGGCAGATGCAGTATAATATAGATACATGTGAGGTTATCCACTTTGGCGGCAAAAACAAGGGGGCAGATTATTAGCTCAATGGGGTTAGGTTAGGTAAGGGGGAGGTGCAGCGAGACCTGGGTGTCCGTGTACACCAGTCACTGAAAGTTGGCGTGCAGGTACAGCAGGCAGTGAAGAAAGCTAATGGAATGTTGGCCTTCATAACAAGAGGATTTCAGTATAGGAGTAAAGAGGTTCTTCTGCAGTTGTATAGGGCTCTGGTGAGACCACATCTAGAGTATTGAGTACAGTTTTGGTCTCCTAATTTGAGGAAAGACATCCTTGTGATTGAGGCAGTGCAGCGCAGGTTCATGAGGTTGATCCCTGGGATGGCGGGACTGTCATATAAGGAAAGATTGAAAAGACTAGGCTTGTATTCACTGGAATTTAGAAGGATGAGGGGGATCTTATAGAAACATATAAAATTATAAAAGGACTGGCAAGCTAGATGCAGGAAAAATGTTCCCAATGTTGGGTGAGTCCAGAACCAGGGGCCACAGTCTTAGAATAAAGAGAAGGTCATTTAAGACTGAGCTGAGAAAAACTTTTTTACCCAGAGAGTTGTGAATTTATGGAATTCCCTGCCACAGAGGGAAGTGGAGGCCAAATCACTGGATGGATTTAAGAAAGAGTTAGACAGAGCTCTAGGGGCCAGTGGAGTCAAGGGATATGGGGAGAAGACAGACACGGGTTATTGATAGCGGACGATCAGCCATGATCACAATGAATGGCGGTGCTGGCTCGAAGGCCGAATGTTCTCCTCCTGCACCTATTTTCTATGTTTATAAGTCCATTGCCATGTCCTTGAACATTGCCCAGTCTATAGAGTCCAAACAGTCCTGTAGTTGTTCCTCTGCCCTCCCCCCCCCCCCCCCGACTAGCTCTGTACTGTCCTCACCTCTGGGGGTGCGCTCTTTAATTGCTGCCTGTAGGCAGGAAGAAGCAGCACCGCAGTGTGGTCGGATTTACCGAAGTGAGGGCGAGGGATAGAGCGGTAAGCATTCTTGATGGTGGTGTAGCAGTGGTCAAGGGTGTTTGGTCCTCTGGTGCAGCAGGAGACATATTGGTGGAAGTTGGGGAGTGATTTCTTGAGGTTTGCCTTATTGAAGTCCCCAGCAATGGTGGTAAATGCCTCGGGGTAAGACGTCTGGTGTTTGTTGACCACACCGTGCAGCTCCTCCAGTGCCAGACGGACGTCTGCCTGGGGTGGGATGTAGCCCGCGGTCAGGATGATGGAGGTGAATTCCCTCGGAAGGTAGAAGGGACGG
>CM069149.1:72500-82500 GCA_035221665.1 Okamejei kenojei
CGGGGCTGTTTCGGGTCGTGATCCTCCTTCAGTTTCCGAGGGTGCCAGTGTACCACAGGCCCTGGGGGTGCCTCTTGTTTTTTTCTTCCCCAGGCCCAGACGTGGAGGGTGATGGGAGAGTGCAGGAGCCCAGCCAGTCAATGGGCTGCTTGTTGCGGTCAGGGGTGTCGGGACCCTTCCCCGGCATTGTTCCTGGGGGTGGTGGCATGCCGGAGGAGGGGGAGAGTGATGGGGCCAGCTTGTGTAGCGGGATTAGTGAACTTTCCGAGAGTTCTGGTCTTTCGATTTTTGATAACGACCCTTTTTTTTTTTTTTTTTTTACAAATGCTTTTATTCAAACCAACAAATACAAAACAGTAACACAATCAGCGAATGCCTATATTGGCATTTTACAAAGAAAGTTCTCAAATTAAAATATCATTTTTATCAATAATACATTCGACCTCCTGCGGTGACCAGCGTTCACGGAAAGCCTCCACAGTCCCCGTGGACACCGCGTGTGTTCCCTCTCTAGGGACACGGTGTCCACGGGGACAGGAAGAGGGGCAGGCAGCCGACTGCTGTGCGGCCGTCGACTGCCCGCTGCCTGGACCCGCGAATGGCCATCTTGGCCAGGCCCAGGAGCAGACCGACAAGGAGACCCCCTCCTCCCTCCCGACCCTCCGCCCTCTGCACCGGGTGCCCAAAAATCAATAGCGTCTGACTAAATTGGAGCCAAAACTTGAGGAGCAGCCCCTTCAGATACTCGAACAAGGGCTGCAACCTCTCACACTCCATGTAGACATTGCGCTGGTAAGCTTGTTGTTTCAGGTGCGAGTGGGTTGGCCGAGTGCCCAGACTCCAAGGCCGTGTATCATGCAACAGTTATCTGTGAGGTGCGAGAGTTCCTAAAAACAATTCGTACCATCAGAACAAAAAAGGATGCTGCAAAAAAACGGTGGGAGGATTGGCCAGCTTTGATTAAGACTCTCGAGGCTATCCTTGACAACAAGGACAGCGATCTTCCTGACTCTGAGAAGAGACAGTTTGGGGACTTTTTGGAGTTCCTCAGAGAGAGAGTCTAGGCGGAGTGTGAGGATCTCAATTTAGTGTGCCTGCACATTCACAGTAGCTACATTAAATTTAAACGGGAGTAGAGAGAGTTTTCGCAGATTTCAGCTTTTATCAGTCCTTAGAGAGGGGAAATTTGCGGTGTGTTTTCTGCAAGAGACGCATACCGTTGTCAGTGACGAACCTACCTGGCAACTGGCGTGGGAAGGGGGGGGTCTACATGAGCCATCTCAGCTCGAATTCGAGTGGGGTGGCCTTTCTGTTGGCCCCGAATTTTCTGCCAAATGTTTTAAAAGTGCAGGAAGTTGTGCCAGGACGTTTGCTCCATCTGGCCGTGAGCCTGGATGGCATGCCGTTGCATTTCATTAACGTGTATGCCCCTAGCTCCGGCACGATGCAGGCCGGCCTACTTCAGGAGGTGACTGCTCTGTTGAGCACTATTGATAGGGGAGAGTGTGTCTTCCTTGGTGGGGATTTTAATTGCACACTTGAGGCGCGAGACCGTTCTGTTACTCAGTGTGCCCCTGCTGTAGCGAAGAAGCTGAGAGGGTTGATTGAATCCTTTGAGTTGGTTGATGCGTGGTGAATCCTCCACCCGGATTCCACTGCTTTTTCGCGGAGGTCTGAGGGTGGCGTTTACCGCATTGATCGAATATATATTTCCCGAGCGTTTGTTTCCCGTGTCTCGGCGGCCTCAATGCGGCTGGTGCCCTGCTCGGACCACTGTCTGGTGCGTGTGGATTTCAATCCAGCGCGCGCTCGGGCTGGGTCCGCGTACTGGCACTTTAACAACAGGCTGCTGGGGGATCGGTGTTTCCGGGAGTCATTCAGTCGGTTTTGGGTGAAGTGGAGAGAGAGGCAGAGGTGCTTCTCTTCCCTTAGGCAGTGGTGGGATGTGGGGAAAGCTCAAATCCGTCTCTTATGTAAGGAATATACGTGGAGGTTGACCGGACGGCGGGACTCAGCGGTCGAGAGGGTTGAGAGGGAGATACTGGACACAGAGTCTTGTCTGGGTCGGTTTGGTGAAGACTCCTGCGAATGGGGAGAGTTTCAGATGAAGAAGGAAGCTTTGAGGAGCCTGCTGCTTGAGCGGTCCCGAGGCGCCTACGTGAGGTCGCGGGTCCAGATGCTGCACGATCTGGACCGAGCTTCGCCTTTCTTTTTCTCTCTGGAGAAGGGGCGGGGAGCTCGCAAACAGCTCGTGGAGCTGCTCGCAGACGACGGCTCCTCTGTCACTGATCCAGAGAGGATCAGTGCCTTGGTCAGGTCCTTTTATGGGTCCCTGTTCTCTGCGGATGGATTCAACAGGGAGGCTCAGCGAGATCTGTGGGAGGGTCTACTGACTGTAGATAGGGGGGTGGCAGATCTTCTTGATGGCCCCTTATCTTTGGAGGAGTTGACTCGTGCCCTGCATCAGCTCAGGAGCGGTAAGTCCCCTGGGATGGATGGGCTGACGGTAGAGTTTGTTAGAGCTTTCTGGGATGTCCTTGGTGGAGATTACATGTTGGTTCTGGAAGACAGCCTGGCGACCGGGGAGATGCCCCTCTTGTGGCGTAGGGCAGTTGTTGTCCTGCTGCCCAAGAAGGGCGAACTCCGCTTGTTGAAGAACTGGCGCCCGGTCACTCTCCTATGCACATAGTATAAAGTTTTTGCACGGGCAATGGCAAATCGCCTGGGCTCCGTGCTGTCTCAACTGATTCATCCTGACCAGTCCTATACAGTCCCTGGCAGGTCCATTCAGGATAACATCCACCTGGTAAGGGACCTGATTCATCTAGTCCAGGGCACTGGTCAGCCAGCTGCTTTTCTGTCTCTTGATCAGGAGAAGGCTTTTGATAGGGTGGAACATGAATACCTTTTCGGGACGTTGCAAGCGTTTGGGTTTGGACCGCATTTCGTGGCCCAGGTCCGGCTTTTGTACGCTGCTGTGGAGTGCCTTGTGAAGGTTAATGGTGCATTTTTGTCTCCTTTTCATTTTGGGTGGGGGGTCCGTCAGGGGTGCCCCATGTCGGGTCAGTTGTACTCGGTCTGTGTGGAGCCGTTCCTGTGTCTTCTTCGGAGGAGGTTGACAGGCCTGGCCCTACCTGGCCTGGGGGTGGAGGTGGTTCTTTCGGCGTATGCCGATGATGTACTCCTTATGCTCACTGATCCTGGTGACCTGCGGAGGATGCGTGACTGCCAGGAGGTTTTCTCGGCTGCATCTTCTGCTAGGATTAACTGGAGTAAGTGTTCTGGACTTTTAGTGGGTGAGTGGCAGGTAGACTCCCTGCCAGAGGAGATGGTAATGTTTGCGTGGAGTACCACGCACCTCCTCTATCTGGGGGTGTACCTGAGTCCCACTGAGGATGCTTGGCCGGCAAACTGGCGGGAGTTGGAGACGAAAGTGGCCACCCGGCTGGGGCGCTGGTCAGGCCTGCTTGGAGTTCTTTCCTTTCGTGGGAGGGTGCTGGTCATAAACCAGCTGGTGGCCTCCATGTTATGGTACCGGCTGGCTACTCTTGTCCCGCCCTCTATCTTTACAACTGCTTTACAGAAGAAGCTGGTAGATTTCTTTTGGGGTAATAGGAAGCACTGGGTTTCCACGGCGGTCCTGAGTCTCCCGTTAGAGGAGGGCGGCCAGTCCTTGGTATGTGTGCGTACCCAGGTGGCGGCTCTCCGTCTCAGGACTCTGCGGAGGTACATGTACGTAGAGAACCCCCCCAGATGGCACGCTCTGGCCACGTATTTTTTCCGTCGGGGTCGTTGTCTAAGGGGGGGTCTCACGGCTCCCGGTGGTATCAGTCGACCCGCCCTAATGCCTAGTTTCTATTGGGACTTGCTAAGAGTGAGGAATTTGGTTGTTTTCAGCCAGCGTGTTGTTCCACGAGGGGAAGGGGATGTCGTGGCTGCGGGAGTGGCCGGTCCTCACCTTGTCATGGCGGGTGTCGAGGAGAGGCGAGTGCCTAGAGTGGTTCTGATAGAGCTTACCCCCGCTCCGTCAGATCTGCTCATCGGGCCTAGGATCCGGGATATTTCTCGGGTACCGGTTCCACACAATCTAAGCCGCCTTTCTGAGATGACCAGCATGCCATTTCGTGATGCGAAGAGACGCACAATGTACGGGATGCTCCTGCACATTCTGCACCTCCTTGCCTTTGTCTCCGGTCCCGACACACCATGGCGGACGGTGTTACCACCTGAAGGCGGGGGAGGTCCTCAGTGGGGGTCCTTCTATAAGCGAGTTGTTCCCCTTTACATTGGGGACCTGGGGTGGAGAGTGTTGCACAGAGCGGTGGTTTGTAATAGACTTTTGAGTCGGTTCACGGGCTCGTCCGCAGCATGTATTTTCTGCGGCGAGCAAGAGACCGTGTTCCACGTGTATATGGAGTGTGAGAGGCTACTGCCGCTGTACCAATATCTGAAGGGGTTGTTCCTCAAGTTCTGGCTGCATTTTAGTCCCACGATTCTAGTGTTCGGACACAAGGCAGGGAGTGGGGAGAGCCGGGTGGGGGGGGGGAACTTCCCTGTCGGTTTGCTCCTGGGCCTGGCCAAGATGGCCATTGGCGGGTCCAGGCAGCGGGCGGTCGATGGTCAGGCTAGTCGGCTGCCTGCCCCTTTTCCGGGCCTACGTCCGTGCACGTGTGTCCCTGGAGCGGGAACATGCGGTGTCCACGGGGACTCTGGAGGCCTTCCGTGGGCGCTGGTCACCGCGTGGGGTTCAGAGTATTGTGAACAATGATTGTATTGTTGTACTATAATGTTTTTTTTATATAGTGCAATTTTTGATTATGGTTTGATGTGTTGTATTATATGATTGTGTCTAATAAAGTTTATGAAACATTAAAAAAAAAAAGAGAGAGAGAGAGAAACGTCACCAAACACAGCTTAAGTGACCACTATTGGCAGTTGAAAAAGGAAGACAGAGAAGATTCTGGCAACCAAGAGAAAACGGAATATGCGGCCACTGTTTGACAGATGATTGAAACAGAGGTGCACTTCCTCCTAATTTGCAAAAAAATTGACAAAAAAAGGAAAACTTACTTTGACAAACTCAGTCTGGCAACCCCAGATTTTGAAGAACTGGACGATACATCAAAACTAAGAAAAATCCTTGGGGAAGGAAATACGGCACATCTTGGTGCACAATACGTGACAGCACGCCATAACCTGAGAGACGGTGAATGACCAACATGCACGCACACTAATTGACATTAACTGACACTAAGAAATTAATGTTGAATTACTAAACTTGCTATTCTGTTGTACTGCTTACAGCTGCAAGAACGTGTAATCAATAAAGGGCTACAGGCCTATTGCGAGTTTATGTCCAGGGACAGATCTGTCCATGCCCTGTATACCTGTATTTATACTTATGCATTTTAAATATGTATGTCATGTCAGAAATTAAAGTCAAAAGAGTTTATTGTCATGTGTCCCTGACGGGACAATGAAATTATTTCTTTGCATAGCACAACGGAACATAGTAGGCATTGAGTACAATTATATACGTAAATACACACATGAATGAATAAATTGATAAAGTGCAAATAACAGATGGAGGGGTATATGTTTTATACTTTGGCAATATAACAATGTAGCTTATCATGCCAATAAAGTTTTTAAGTTGAAAATTGAAATTGAACTGAATTGAGAGAGAGACAGAGAGAGAGAGCGCGACAGAGAAAGACGATGGCGGAGAGTGGGAGGCACATCCTCCCTCAGATACGGGGCCCAAAACTGCTCACAATTACTCTGAATGCGGCCGGATCAGCGCCTTATAGAGCCTCGACATGTCGTTGTATTCTAGTTATATTGTACTACAAACCTCCGTCTGCGTTCTCCGGAGATGCTGCCTCACCCGCTGAGTTACTCCAGCACTTTGTATCTGAATTCGTGCTATATCTGTGTTTTTAGACATCTGAATGAGATATATTTAAAGTAGTTTTGGAAATATGAACTTTGGGCCTTGTTGTGGGTCCGGCGACTGCAAGTGTATTTGGTGAATGTTGGTGACAAAATACAAGGTGTCATCGTGCTGGTCGCCACTAGGTGGCAGTGCTGTCCACGGGATGGGAGAAGAGATAGAAGGGATGACTGGCTGAATTCCCCAGAGCTTCCCTTGGTTCTACAGATTGCATCTTTTACCGCTATTTCCTGTTCTCTCCCTCCTTTTCTTTCTTCCCTAATCCCCCTCTCCTCTTTTGTTGCTTGTCCTCCAGCTTTTTTCCACGAGGTAGCTTTACTCAATAACCAAAAGTCTGTAGTCTTCTTTTGCTCCGGGATTCATTTCATTAACATGTTTAAAACATAACGTTTTATTCTTAATGTTTTATGTTTTGTTCTTATTGGTTTACTGCATGTCGTGTTGTTGCTTGCTACCAGAGCACCGAGGCAAATTCCTTGTATGTGAAGATACTTGTCCAATAAACGTATTCCTTGTCATTCATCTTCCTCTCCCCATCACTCTCCCCTCACTTTGTCCCCCTCTCTCTCTTTTTGTTCCCCTAATTTGAGGAAGGACATTCTTGCTATTGAGGGAGTGCAGGGTAGGTTTGTGGAATTCTCTGCCTCAGAGGGCGGTGGAGGCCGGTTCTCTGGATACTTTCAAGAGAGAGCTAGATAGGGCTCTTAAAGATAGCAGAGTCAGGATATGGGGAGAAGGCTATTCTCTTCCCTATTTCTGCCTCGCCCCTCTCGTCGCGGGCGGTATCAAGTCACCCCAGGCCTGCGCCGTCGCAAGATTACCACCCCTGTGGGAGTGGACAAGATGGCCGTCTGAGGGGACATGATGGTTTCCTGCGGCAAGCTCACCAACATTGCCATGGGGCAGGGGAGACTGGGTGACCCCTCACACTCTCACCCCTCACTCTCCATCTTCCCTCCCTTCTCTCCCTACCCCTCTCACTTTCCCTGTCTCCCTCCCCTTCCCTCTCTCTTCCCCTTCTCTCACTCCCTCTCTGACCATCTTCTCCTTATGCTTCTCTCTCACCGCATCTCCTTCTCCCTCTCCCTCCCCCATCCCTCTCTCCCTATTTTCAGGGAGTGGAGTGGCCTTGCCACGGGGAGAAAGGAACGAAGCTGGGACTACGACGGCCCGAGTTCACGGACCCATATCAGGTTTACAAAATCTGAGCATCACCAGGTCAGGAACTCATTTAAACCATTTAGGCCATTTATGGAACAAATAACAGAGGAAATGGGGGCCCTAATGATCCCGCCTCGCCCGACCTTTAACCAAGTGGGCGAAGGGGAGGGAAATATCCTGCCAATGATAGCCATGCCTAATCCAGGAGGAGCAGCCCAGCTGGTATATGTATATCGGGCGTGGACACTCAAGGATGGTAGGAAGGCAGTAGAAGGGATAACACACCCCAAAGAGAGTTTCACAAAGTGGCAAGGGGATTTTGGAAAGCTGGTCGTGAGTGTTGGATATGAACAAGCCTTGCGAAGTATGTTGGCTATTGATTGGTGTTTGATAGAAGGGGATTGGAACTCCCTTAATGAGGCAGGATTGCATTTCTAATGGGAACCTGTTGATAATAATAATGTTTACCAACAAAGAAGGATGGCTATGGAAGACGTGTAAGGGAGCATTACCGAAAAATGGTTGACTGTAATAAATATGGTGAGCAGAACTTTTGCAACTTTGCTTCCACCCCCCTTGTGGACTGTATCTGGCACATATCTCGTGCCCAGTCCTTAAGTGGCCTTAACCCTCCGGTTCTGTAACCCACCATGTGCTTCTTAATGTACCAGCTTTTCTGGCTGCGTGCCATTTAATAATTCTATTTTTAGTTGTTGGGCGAATGGTCCGTCATCCACCCACTGGGCGGGTACCAATATCCCGCTATCTGCCTCGAATACTTATCTCAATCTGGCAAAATAGTGGCGCACGTCCTCGTCCTTATTTACGAGAGAACTTACTCCATAACGAGAGGAGATGAGTATTCTCCTACTGCAGTTTACAGGGCCCTAGTTAGACCACATCTAGAGTATTGTGTGCACTTTTGCTCCTAATTTGCGGAAGGACATTCTTGCTTTGAGGGAGTGCAGCGTAGGTTCACCGGGTTCATTCCCGGGATGGCAGGCCTGTCACATATTGAAAGAATGGAGCGACTGGGCTTGAATACACGGGAATTTAGAAGGATTAGTAAGTAGGTAGGTTTATTGGCCAAGTATTCACATACAAGGAATTTGCCTTGGTGCTCCGCCCACCAGTAACAACTTGGCACAGAGTGACAGTTACAAATTACTCGGATTAGAGGGGATCTTTTAAAATTCTCAAGGGATTGGACACACGCAGGAAAAATGTTCCCGATGTTGGTGAGTCCAGATCCAGGGGCCACACACAGTTTAAGAATAAGGGGTCGGCCATTTAGGACTGATATGAGGAGAAGCTTTCCCACCCAGAGAGTTGTGAATCTGTGGGATTCTCTGCCACAGGAGGCAGTGGAGACAAATTCACTGGATGTTTTCAAGAGCGAGTTAGATTTAACTCTCAGGACTAATGGAATCAAGGGATATGGGGGAGAAAGAAGGAACGGGGTACTGATTCTGGATGATCAGCCATGATCACATTGAATGGCGATGCTGGCTTGAAAGGCGTACCCCTGCACCTAATGTCTATGTTTCTACTTTTAATGTTGCAAAGCTGGAAAGACCGCAAAGATTTACGAGGTGTTGCCGGGACTCGAGCGGCCCGAGCTACAGGGAGAGGTTGTGCTGGCTGGGACCCTGTTCCTTGGAGCGCAGGAGGATGAGGGCGATCTCATAGAGGTGTACAAAATCACCAGGGGAATAGATCGGGTAGACAGACGCACAGAGTCTCTTGCCAGAGTTGGGCAATCGAGGACCAGAGGATGTAGGTTTAAGGTGAAGGGGTAACGATTTAATAGGAACTTGAGAGGCAACTTTTCCACAGAGAGGGTGGTGGGTGTATGGAACGAGCTGCCGGATGAGGTAGTTGAGGCAACGTTTAAGAGACAATTGGACAGGTACATGGATAGGACAGGTTTGGAGGGATGTGGGCTAAACGCGGGCATGTGAGACGAGAGTAGTTTGGGCACATTGGCCGGTATGGGCAAGTTGGGCCGAAGGAAGGGCCCGTTTCCACGTTGTATCACTCTATGTATGATGTAAAGCCTTCATGACTAATGGAAAGTTGGTGTTGAGTTTGGCGTATTGGCGTTCCATGGTGGCTGCGAGCTGGGCCATCGTGGTCACTGGTCGGCGAGACCGCTGGTGAATGCCCCGTCCTCCAGCTGCATCTCCCGCCAGAGCCGGTCCTTAGCACGCCGCCCCTTGCCGCAGACGATGGCCAACAGCGCCCGGTTCCGCTCGGCCCGCGTGGGGCCAGCGCGGACCTCCTCGTACTGCTCCCCCGTCAGTGTGCCGTCCGACAGCAGGCCGTCCATCACGGCTAGCGCCGAATGGAAGCGGCTAACAATCGCGCGGTGGTACAGGTCCAACGGGTGCACTGTGGGGGGAGAGAGACGGAGAGAGAGAGAGAGCAGGAGGGAGAGTGAGATGGTGAGAGATAGAGAGGGAGATGGGCAGAGAGAGGGAGAAATATACAGAGTGAAGGGGAGGGAGGACAGTGGGGGGGGGAGAGAGAGGTAGGGATGGTTCAAAGTTCACCATTGATAGGAGAGGCAACACTGGGGCTCTCAGCCCATCATCGGTTCCCCTCCCTCTCTCCCCTTTCTCTCACTCTCTCCCCCCTCTCCATCTCCCTGTCCCCCCTCTCCCTCTAATCTCTCCTCCCCTCTCCTCTCCACCTCTCCCTCCCCTCTCCCCTCTCTCTCCCCCCTCCCCCTCTTTCCCCGCTCTCTCCTCCCCCTCCCTATCTCTCTCTCTCTCCCCCTCCCCCTCCCCTCTCCCTCTCCTCCCCGCCCATCCCTGTCCACTCACTCTCCCCCTCCCCCCTCTCTCTATCCCCCATCCTTACCTCCAGTTCCACTCACTCCCCTCT
>CM069149.1:90000-99119 GCA_035221665.1 Okamejei kenojei
AGAGAGAGACAGACAAGGTGAGAGAGAAGACAGACAGAGAGAGAGACAGACACAGAGAGAGAACAGACAGACACAGAGAGAGACAGAGGACAGAGGAGACAAAGATAGAGACAAGTGAGAGGGAGGATAAAAAGGCAGAGAGAGACAGACACAGAGACAGAGAGGCAGAGCGACAGAGAGAGAGGCAGAGACAGAGGCAGAGCAGAGAGACAGCGAAGAGAGAGTCAGAGAGATAGCCAGGGAGAGTAGAGAGAGAGAGAGAGGCAGAGAGAGAGGCAGAGAGACAGAGAGGCAGAGAGACAGAGAGGCAGAGAGACAGAGAGAGGCAGAGAGAGAGGCAGAGACAGAGAGAGAGGCAGAGAGACAGAGCAAGAGAGAGCAAGGCAGAGAGAGAGACAGAGAGACAGAGAAAGAGAGAGGCAGAGAGCGACAGAGACAGATGGATATATACAGGGAGAGAGGGACCGACAGAGAGAGAGAGAGAGAGAGAGTGAGACAGAGAGTGAGACAGAGAGAGAGAGAGAGAGAGGGAGAGTGACAGAAAGAGAGAGAGACACAGGGAGAGAGAGAGAGAGAGAGACAGAGAGAGAGACAGAGAGAGAGAGCCAGTGAGAGACAGAGAGAGACAGGCAGAGAGACAGGCAGAGACAGAGACAGAGACAGAGACAGAGAGACAGGCTGAGACAGGCAGAGAGACAGAGATTGAGACAGAGAGAGACAGAGAGAGAGTAATACAGATAGGGAGAGAGAGGGACAGAGATAGGTAGAGAGGCAGAGAGAGACAGCGAGAGACAGAGACAGAGAGATACAGATAGGGAGAGAGAGGGACCGAGAGAGAGAAGAGAGAGTGAGCAGAGAGGAGAGTTGACATCGAAAGTGACAGAGAGACAGAGAGAGAGAGACAGAGACAGAGAGAGGGACAGAGAGAGCGAGAGACCGAGAGAGACAGAGAGAGACAGAGAGAGAGAGAACGAGACAGAGAGAGAGACAGAGAGAGGGACAGAGAGAGGGACAGAGAGAGACACAGTGACAGAGACAGAGAGCGAGAGAGAGGCAGAGAGAGAGACATACGGACAGGGAGAGACAGGGACAGACAGAGAGAGACAAAGAGAGACAGAGAGAGATAGACAGATACAGAGAGAGGCAGAGAGAGAGAGAGGCAGAGAGAGAGAGAGAGAGGCAGAGAGAGAAACAGAGAGAGAGAGAGAGAGTGAGAGGGAGACAGAGAGGGAGACAGGAGAGGGAGGGAGAGAGAGACGGAGGGGAGAACAATGGAGAGAGAGACAGAGGTGAGAGACAGACGGAGAGATAACAGAGAGAAGACAGAGAGAGACAGACAGACAGAGGAGACAAGACGGAGAGATAACAGAGAGCGAGACAGACAGAGAGACAGAGACAGACAGAGAGACAGAGGGACAGAGAGACAGAGCATTAGAGAGAGACGAGATAGACAGAACATAGAGAGAGACGGACAGAGAGAGAGAGAACAGACATAGAGAGAGAGACAGAGAGACGAGACATAGAGAGACGGACGACACATAGAGAGACAAAGAGAGAGAGAGAGAGAGAGAGACATAGACAGAGAGAGAGTGAGAGACAGAGAGACAGAGAGAGAGACACGAGGGAGAGAGAGAGAGACACATAGAGAGAGAGAGAGAGAGAGAGAGACAGAGAGACAGAGAGAGGGAGAGACAAAGAGAGAGACAGAGTGGGGAATGGAGAGACAGGGAGGGACAAGAGAGAGACAGAGAGATGGATGAGACAGACGAGAGAGACAGACAGAGGAGAGTGAAGAGGAGAGACACAGGTACAGAGAGAGAGCGAGAGCGAGAGAGACAGAGAGAGAAGAGAGAGAGAGAGAGAGAGAGAGAGAGAGAGAGAGAGAGAGAGAGAGAGAGGATGAGAGTGAGGGTATCAAGGGGAGTGCGGGGGGGGGGGGAGGGTGGGGGGAAGGGGAGGGAGAACAGAGGTAGAGGCAGAGAGAGACAAGGAGAGGAGAGAACAGAGGTAGAGGCAAGAGAGAGAGGGAGAGACAGAGGGAGAGGCAGAGAGGAAAAGGGACAGAGAGAGAGAGACAGAGAGGGTAAAGGGACAAGAGAGAAGAGAGCAGAGAGAGAGAGAGAGAGTGAAGAGAGAGAGAGAGAGAGAGCGAAAGAGGCGAGAGACAGAGAGCGAGACAGACAGAGAGCGAGAGACAGAGAGAGACACACCACAAGAAGAGAGACAGATAAGACACACACAGAGAGAGAGACAGAGACAGAGACAGAAGAAGACAGAGAGAGAGCAGAGAGAGAGACAGAGTGAGAGGCAGAGAGAGAGACAGAGAGAGAGACAGAAGAGAGACAGAGAGAGAGACAGAAAAGAGAGAGAGACAGAGAGATAGACAGAGAGAGAGACAAGAGAGAGGAGAGAGAGAGACAGAGAGAGAGACAGAGAGAGAGACAGAGAGAGAGACAGAGAGAGAGAGAGAGAGAGAGAGACAGAGAGAGTGACAGAGAGAGAGACAGAAAGAGCGGAGAAGAGACAGAGAGAGCTCGCTCTCTCTCGCTCTCCTCTCGCTCTCTCTCCTCTCTCTCGAGCCTCTCGAAGACGAAAGAGGCGGAACAGAGAGACAGAAAGAGAGAGACAGAGAGAGAGAGGCACAGAGACAAGAGACAGAGAAAAGACAGAGAGAGTGACAGAGACAGAGACAGAGAGAGACAGAGAGAGAGATAGACAGACAGAGAGAGACAGATAGAGACAGAGACAGAGACAGAGAGAGAGAGAAGGTCTGAGACAGAGTCCCTTTCCCTCCTCCTCTGGAGGCTCTCTCAGACAGAGAGGGAAAGGGACAGAGAGAAAGGGACAGAGAGAGAGACACAGATAAAGAGGGAGAGAGAGAGTGAGAGACAGAGAGCAAGAGACAGAGAGAGACACAGAGAGGGGCACAGAGAGAGACACAGAGAGAGACACAGAGAGAGACACAGAGAGACAGAGACTGAGAGGGACAGAGAGAGACACAGAGAGAGAGAGAGACAGAGACAAAGAGACAGAGAGAGAGACAGAGAGAGACAGAGACAGAGAGAGACAGAGAGAGACAGAGAGAGAGAGAGAGAGAGAGAGAGAGAGAGAGAGAGAGAGAGAGAGAGAGAGAGGGACAGACAGAAAGACATAGAGAGAGGCATAGAGACAGACGGAGACAGAGGGAGACAGCGAGAGAGAGACAGAGACATGAGAGAGAGAGAGAGAGAGACAGAGAGACAGAGAGAGACAGCAGAGAGAGAGAGAGAGAGAGAGAGAGAGAGAGTGAGACAAAAAGACAGAGACAGAAGGAGACAGAGAGAGAGGGAAAGACATACAGAGAGAGACAAAACAGATATAGACAGAGAGAGAGACAGAGAGAGAGAGTGCGAGAGAGAGACAGACAGCGAGAGACAGAGTGGAGAGGACAGAGAGAGAGATAAGGAAAGAGACACAGAGACATGAGAGAGAGACAGATAGAAAGACAGAGAGAGAGAACACAGAAGATAATCAGAGAAGAGAGGGAGACAGAGAGAGAGAGACAGAGAGCCAAGAGACAGAGAGAGGCTAGGTGTGAGAAGAGAGAGAAACAGAGGAGACAGAACAAGAGGGGAGAGAGAGACAGTGAGAGAGAGGAGACAGAGAACAGACAGAGACAGAGAGTGAGGAGAGAGAAGGAGGATGGAGAGAGAGGCCGAAGAAGATGAGCAGAGAGAGAGACAGAGAGAAGAGATGAGGACAGAAGGGCTGAGAGAGGAGAGAGACAGAGAGAAGAGAGAGACAGAGAGAAGAGAGAGAGAACAGAGAGAGAGAGAGGAGACAGGAGAGAGACAGTGACAGAGAGAGAGACAGAGAGAGAGACAGACTGAGAGAGAGACAGATAGCTTACCTCCCCCCTTGATCTGAGCTCTGCTCTCTTCTTTTGGACATAGACAGAGAGTTACTTCTCCTCTACCCTGCTCCTTGTCGGCTTGTTTTGCAGAGGGGGTGAAGAAGCGTAGGGGGAAAGGGAGAGAGAGCAGCTCGGGATCCATTAGACAGAGACCAAGATAAAAGGGAGACATGAGAGCGGAGAGAAAGAAGAGAGCGAACAGAGGGGAAGGCAGAGGCACACTCCTCGACGAGACTCATAAGAGGAGAGGAACAGAGAGAGAGAGTAGCAGAGATGTGAACTAGATGACAAGACTGACTAGACATAGGTAGACAGGGTAGAGGAGAGTCTAGGTGTATCGAGAGGAAGATCTAGAGCGAGCCCGCCCGAGAGAGAGAGACGCTCTCTAGAGTGAGAGAGAGAGCCCAGAGAGAGAGAAACCATAACAGAGAGAGAGTAGAGACAAGAGAGGACCAGACAAGAAAGACAGAGTGAAGAGGGCATGAGACAGACGGCCCACGCGAAAGGGACAGAAGAGAGAAAGGGCTCGCAGAGAGACACTAGAAAGAGGGGAGAGTAAGAGAGAGAGCGAAGAGAGACGTCCTCTTCCGCCTAGAGTCTTCTCAGAGACCATACAGAGACATAGGTGAGAAGAGACAGACAGACAGAGAGGGAGAGAGTGGCGGAGAGACCCGAGAGGGAGAGACAGAGAGAGATCAGAGACAGAGACAGAGATAGACGGAGAGAACAGCGGGAGACAGAGAGAGAGGGATGTACAGAGAGAAGACAGCATGCAGAGGGGACAGAGAGAGAGAGAGAGAGGAGAGAGAGATGGAGAGAACATAGAGATCGAGAGAGAGAGCGAGACGAGGAGAGAACACGAGACTGCTCGAGAGACCAGAGACAGAGAGAGAGGATCGCCGAGACAGAGGAGAAGAAGATGAGAGAACAGATGATCGAGCTTCGCTCCTACAGAGAGAGAGCGAGAGAGTAGAGAGAGAGAGACAGTGTAGAAGAGAGACAGTGACGACAAGAGAGAGACAGAACACAGAAGAGAGAGTGGGCAGATAGATTTCAGCTAGAGAGAGGCAGAGACAGAGAGGCGAAGAAATAGACAGAGGAGGAGACAGAGGGAAGAGAGAGAGAAAGAGAGAGATAGACGAGATCAGAGAGAGAAGAGAGACAGACAGGTACAGACAGAGGGGACAGAGACAACAGAGAGAGACAGAGAGAGAGAGAAAGAAGAAGACAAAGAGAGGACAGAGAGAGAGAGAGACCCGACAGAGAGAGAAACAGAGAGAGATTGGGGGGGGCAGACAGAGAGACAACAGAGAGACAGACAGAGAGACAGACAGAGAGATCCCGCCAGGACAAGAAGACAGACAGAGAGACAGAGCGCCAGAGGAGATACAGAGTGAGAGAGAGACAGAGAAGAGAGAAGGAGAGAGACAGAGAGAGACAGAGAGAGAGACAAGAGAAGTAGACAGAAGAGAGAGAGAGACAGAGAGAGAGACAGAAGAGAGACAGAGAGAGTATCAGAGGAGCTGCGTCCGCCCCGCGTGAGAGGAGAGACAGAGAGAGAGACAGGGACTGACAGAGAGGGACAGATCCCAGACGCGACAGAGAGAGAGAGAGAGTGAAAGAGAGAAGACAGACACAGAGAGAGAGAAGAGAGAGACAGAGATCTCTCTCCCTCCCCGAGAGAGAGAGAGACAGAGAAGAGACAGGAGAGAGAGAGAAGAGAGAACAGATAGAGAGAGAGAGAGAGACCAGAGAGAGACAGGGAGAGAAGAGAGAGAGCAGAGATAGAGAGAGAGAGAGAGAGGAGAGAGACAGAGACAGAGACAGCGAGGCAGTAGACCGAGACTGAGACCGAGAGGAGAAGAGCGAGAGAGAGAGAGAGAGAGAGGAGGGAGGGCTCTTGGGGGAGAGAGAGAGCGAGGGAGGGACAGAAGGGAAGAGAACCGTTACCGAGAGAGAGCGAGACAGAACATGATCGAATGAGGAGACAGGCAGCAGAACATACATAGAGAGAGAGAGGAGAAGACTCGAGAGAGAGAGAGAGAGAGCGCTAGAGAGAGAGAGAGCGAGATAGAGAAGAGAGAGACCGAGAGACGGAGATGACCAGATCAGACCAGGTTTTCAGAAAATGGGATCGGGAGACAGAAGAGACTGATAGACAGAGAGAGACAGAGATAATAGAGAAGCGAGAGAGACAGACGATCAAGAGAGGGATTCTCCCTTTGCAGCTACCCCGCTACTCCAGCCATCCCGCAAAAGCAGATGAACCCTACCCCACAGCCTCCACATCACTTCTTTAAAGTTGTATCGTCACTTTGATGCTCGGATAACAACCATTTTAGTGCACGTGCGCTCTCCGCATCTCTCCCCACTCTCTCCCTCTCCCCACTCTTCTGTCCTCTACCCTCTCCCCTCTCTCCCCCATCTCCCTCTCTACTATCTCTCTCCCCTCTCTCTCTCTCTCTCTGTCTCCCCCCTCTCTCTCTATCTCCCCACTCTTGGCTGATCGAAACTCTGTGAAAGACATTGGCGGGAGACAATGTGATCGCTGGGTGGGGGACAATTTTTACCCACACGCTTCCCAGGACCCAGTTGATGGCACAAGATGGTGGATACGGGCCAACTCCTTTCCCCACCCATCCAAAACTCCCCCTTTTCACAAGAGGTATTTCCCTTAAAAATACCCTCTGACTTGGCCTCCACCACCGTCTGTGGCAATGAATCCCACAGATTCACCACCCTCTGACTAAAGAAATTCCTCGTCATCTTCTTCCTAAAAGGAATGTGCTTTAATTCTGAGGCTGGGACCTCTGGTCCTACACTCTCCCACTGGGGGGGGGGGGGAGTGTGAAACATCCACTCCACATCCGCTCTATCCAGGCCTTTCACTGATAGCTAAAGCTTCGATGAGGTCTCCCACCCACAACCCCCTTGTTCTTCCAAAATCCAGCGAGTACAGGCCCAGCATTGATAAACACTCATGGTACGTTAACCCACTCAATCCTGGGATGTGTCGGTGTAAACCTCCTCGGAACCTGCTCCAGAGCCGCCACATGCTCCCTCAGTTACGGGGCCCACAACTGCTCACAATGACTATGTGTGTGGCCACACCAGCTCCAAACCTCTATTTTCTTTCAACAAGTAATATATTCAGCAAAGGTTAACTGGGAAGAATGAGGGGGAGATCTCTCTCTCTCTCTCTCCCTCTCTCCCTCCCTCCCCTTCCTCCCCCCTCTCTCGCTCTCTCTCCTCTCTCTCCCTCTCTCTCCCTCTCTCTCTCTCTCTCTCTGTCTCCACACAGAAACATGGCGCACGCGCACACACCCTCTCTCCCCCCCCTCTCTTTTACTTTCTGTCTCTAATTCTCTCTATCTCTCCCTCTTTCTCTCTCTCACTAGGAATAATACAGAAGGTGCAGGATCAGTTCATTTCCTAGGAGGAAGAAAGATTCCAAGGGGATAAAGGGTCGACCATGACTGACAAGGGACGTCAGGGACAGTATAAAAATAAAAGCGCAGAAGTGCAACATAGCAAAGATGAGCGGGAAGCAAGAGGATTGGGTAATGTTTAAAGAACAACAGAAGATAACCAAAAAGGCAATACGGGAAGAAAAGATGAGGTACGAAGGTAAACTAGCCCAGAATATAAAGCAGGATAGTAAAAGCTTCCTTAGGTATGTGAAGAGGAAAAAATAGTTCAGTCCAAAGTTGGACCCTTGAAGACCAAAAAAGGTGAATTTATTATGGGGAACAAGGAAATGGCAGATGAGTTGAACAGGTATAACTATATAACCATATAACAATTACAGCACGGAGACAGGCCCTCTCGGCCCTTCCAGTCTGTGCCGACCATTTGTTTTCCCCTAGTCCCATCTACCTGCACTCAGACCATACCCCTCCATTCCCTTCACGTCCATATACCTATCCACTTTACTTTTAAATGTTAAAATCGATCCTGCCTCCACCACCTCTGCTGGAAGCTCATTCCACACAGCCACCACCCTCTGAGTAACTTTCACTAAGGAGGACACAAACAATCTCCCTGATATAGTAGTGGCCAGAGGATCTGGGGTGATGGAGGAACTGAGGAAATCCACATTAGGCAGGAAATGGTGTTGGATAGAGTGATGGGACTGAAGGCTGATAAATCCCCAGGGCCTGATGGTCTGCATCCCGGGGTACTTAAGGAAGTGGCTCTAGAAATCGTGGATGCATTGGTGATAATTTTCCAATGTTCTATTGACTCCGGATCAGTTCCTGTGGATTGGAGGGTAGTTAATGTTATCCCACTTTTAAAAGAGGCGGGAGGGAGAAAACAGGGAATTATAGACCAGTTAGCCTGACATCGGTGGTGGGGAAGATGCTGGAGTCAATTATAAAAGATGAGATAGCCGCACATTTGGATAGCAGTGACAGGATCGATCCGAGTCAGCATGTATTTACGAAGTGGAAATCATGCTTGACTAATCTTCTGGAATTTTTTGAAAGATGTAACTAGAAAATGGACAGGGCAGAGCCAGTGGATGTAGTTGTACCTGGGACTTTCAGAAAGCATTTGATAAGATCCACATAGGATATTAGTGGGCAAAATTAGAGCACGTGGTATTGGGGTAGAGGCTACATGGATAGGAGAATGTTGGCAGACAGGAAAACAAAGAGTAGGGATATAACGGTTCCCTTCAAAATGGCAGGCAGCGACTAGTGGGGTACCGCGAAGGCTCGGTGCTGGGACCGCAGCTACTTACAATATACATCAATGATTTGGAGAAGGGATTCAAAGAAAAATTACAAATTTGCAGATGACACAAAATCAGGGTGGCAATGTGAACTGTGAAGGAGGATGCCATGAAGATGCAGGGTGGACTTGGACAGGTCAGGAGAGTGGGCAATGCATGGCAGATTGAAGGTTTGATGCGATAAATGTGAGGTTATCTACTTGGTAGCAAAACAGGAAGGCAGATTACTATCTAAATGGTGTCAAGTTGGAAAAGGGGAAGTACTACGGGAATCTGGGGTCCATCGTACATCATCTATGAAAGTAAGCATGCAGGTACAGCAGCAGTGAAGAAAGCGAATGGCATGTTAGCCTTGACTGGGGGGGGGGGGGGGGGGGGGGGGGAGGGGGGGGGGGGGGGGGGGGGGGGGGGGGGGGGGGGGGGGGGGGGGGGGGAAAGGGGAATAGAATACCATAATCACCACATACATACACGGTCAAACCATGCATTCGT
>CM069149.1:99619-172314 GCA_035221665.1 Okamejei kenojei
ATATTGTGTGTATGTTGTAATGGAGAAATGATGTATCTAAGAAGTAATGAGGGGATGTGATTGATAAATAAGTTAAAATTATTAAATATAGAAGGTTTTTTTAATATAGGTAGGGAATAAACAGAAGGAAAGTGATTTGTTGAAACTAATGTGTCAAATCAATATAAAAATATGATTTTATGTAAGAATATTAGAAGGAATTTTGTTATTACTTGAATTCTCTGCATGTGCACGCTGGTCATAAATCTCCCACTAGTGATGAATACATATCCGATCCACTCTATCCGCCTTTCACCTGTTCGATAGGACAAGGTTTGCATGGATTTCATTTTGGGAGCAAGGAGGTCCTAACTGCAGTTGTACCACGGCCTGGTGAGACCAACACCTGGAGTATTGCATGCAGTCTTGCTCTCTTATTGTGAGGGATTCAGTGTAGATCACCATTAATCCCCAGATGGAGGGACTTACATATGATGAAAGAATGGGTCGAACTGGCTTGTATTCAAATGGAGCTTAGAAGGATGAGAGGGTTCTATAGACACATTTAAGATTCTTAAGGATGCACACGATAGAGGCAGGAAAGACATGTTCCCATGTTGGGGCGAGTCCAGAACTAGGGGCCACAGTTTTAAGAATAAGGTGTAGTCAATTATGACTGAGATGAGGAAACACTTTGCACCAAAGATAGTTGTGGTCTGTGAATCCTCGCCACAGGTCAAGTCCACAGATGTATTCAAGAGAGTTAGACTTAGATCTTAGGGCTAAATACTAGATCAAGCAATATGGGGAGACAGAAGGAACGGGGTACTGATTCACCATTGAATGGTGTGCACACAATCGACAGGCTAAAGGCCTACACCTTGCAGCTATTTTCTAATTTAAGCATCAATATGTACGCAAAGTCAAAACGGGTGGCCAGGCAGCAAGAAGCCGGTTGGATCCCCACCACGGGCGCTGTCCCAGCACGGAGTTTGCATCGTTCTCTCTCCCGTGGACCATGCGTGGGTTTTCTCTGGCGCTAACAGGGTTCCTCCCACACTCAAATGACATTCGGTTTTATAGTTAATTTGCCTTCAGTAAGACTAAATTGTTCCCTCAGTTGTGCTAGGGTAGTGTTAAGCGCGATAGGAACAGCAGGATTCTGGTTTACAAACCGAACAGACACAAAGTGCGGGAGTAAACACATCGGGAACCAGCAGCAGAAGGCCCAGCGTTGTGGACCAGTTTGTGCCCCCCCTATCTGGGGAGGATGTGCCGGCCATAGCGGTCCACAGGAGGTTTAACACCAACACATCCCCCGGGGGGAAAAAAAAAAAAAAATGGGAGTGGGATAAGGACAGGGTGAGTGTTAGCTTCGCGCTGGCCTGAGCTCACTAGCAGTTTGGAGTAATGAGGGGGGTCCGGACCTGGACTTGACACCCCTGCTCCCCCCCTCTCCTCCTCACACCCCCCTCCACCCTCCTCCCTCTCTCCCCTCCCCTCCTCCCCTGCTCCCTCTCCCCCCTCTCCTCCCCTCCCACCCTCTCCCCGCCCCTCCTCCACTCTCCCCTCCCCTCTCCCCCACCTCTCTTTTCCCAACCCTCTCCCCCTCCTTCCACCCCCTCCCCCCCTCCTCCCCCCCTCGCTCCCCTCTCCCCCCCCTCCTCCGCTCCCTCACACCCCCCCCTCCTCCCCTCTCTCTCCCCCCCTCCTCCCCTCTCTCCCGCGCCACCTCCCCTCTCTCCCCCCCCCCTCCCCTCTCTCCCCCCCCCTCCCCTCTCGGCCCCCTCCTCGCAGTCACTCCAGCTGCTCCAAGCAACAGCCACTTTGTTCTGCTTCCCTCGGGTGGGAACAGCAACCTTCACGTGGTCCAACCCTGTCCACAAATGCAATCTGCCCGGCGCACACACCCCCCCCCCCCCCCTGCACACAACCCACACACCCACACACACCCCCCCACCACACCCCCACACACACACCCCCCCCACACACAACACCACACGCACACACACACACGCACACAACCCACACACACACATACACACACCTCCACACCACCCCCCCCCCCCCACACACACACAAACCCACACATACACACACAGCACGCCCACCAATCCTCCCCCCCCACTACATCACACACACCACACACACCCCCCCCCACGACACACACACCCCCCGCCACACACACACACACACACACACACACACACGCACACAAACACACCCACACCCACACACGCCCCCCACACAACACACACCCCCCCCACACAACCCACACACATTAACCACCCCCACACTACACACCCCGCACACACCCACACACACGCACACACACACACCACCACACCCACACACACACACACACACACCACACCCCCAACACACACAAACACACCCCACACACACAACCCACCCACACACACAACCCACACACACACACCCACCCAGACACACCCACACACACACACACTCACCCACACACACCACACACACGCACATACCCCACACACACGCACACACACAAACCACGCACACGGCACACACC
The DNA here is from genome assembly GCA_035221665.1 of Okamejei kenojei. NCBI lineage: Eukaryota > Metazoa > Chordata > Chondrichthyes > Rajiformes > Rajidae > Okamejei > Okamejei kenojei. The sequence goes on from CM069149.1 coordinate 102,144, forward strand.
CACACACCCCCCACCACACCCCACACCACACACACCCACACACACACTCTCCACACACACACACCCACACACACACACCCACACACACCCACACACACTCCCACCCACACCCACACACACTCATACACACACACACCCCACACACACTCACACCCACACACACACAACACGCACCAAGTCTGGCAGCTTTGGGCTTGCACGCCAACAAACCCAAGAAGAAGCTTCACAGCACACCTCCCCTCCCCCTCCCCTCCTCCTCCCTCTCTGTCCTCTCTCCTCCCCCCCTCTCTATCGCCTCTCCTCCCCCCTCCTCCTCCGCCCTCTCTGTCTCTCACCACCCCCCTCTCTCTCTCTCTCCCTCCCCCCTCTCTCCCTCCCTCCACCTCGTCCCCCCCCTCTCCCTCTCTCTCCTCCCTCCCTCTCCTCTCCCCCCTCTCTCCCCTCCTCCCACCCTCTCCCCCCCTCCTCTCTCTCCTCCTCCCTCTCTCTCACTCCCCCCTCTCTCCCTCTCCTCCCCCCTCTCTCCCCCTCTCTCTCTCTCTCTCCCTTTCAAGAGCAGGTTTCACACGGAAACATCGCACACACGCTCTCTCACCTCTTTCTCTTTCACTTTCTGTTTCTCTCTCTCTCTGCCTCTCCCACTCACCATCTGCGGGCAGCAGCACTGCAAGCCTCGCTCGTAGCCGTTCGGCCCCTCTCCTTTCTGGTATCCCCTCCAGCAATTCCAGGACGATGTTCGCTGCTTCTCTCTCGGGGTAGAAGCTGAGGATGAGCCGGGCCAGGTCCGGCGGGTCCCTCGCCTCCTCCACCCGCCCCAGAGGCACCGGGTCCCAGCCCCGGCTCCCGCTGCCTCCCTCCGCCAGCCCGCTGCTGAAGCGCCGGAGCTGCGCAGCGCTCAGCCCGTCCAGGGCATCGCAGAAGCAGCGGAGAAGCGGGCCCGACATTCCTGGAGGGTCCTGAGCACAAGTGACTGGAGGGAGGGAGGGAGGGAGGGAAGGGGGTGGAGAGAGGGGAGGGGAGAGAGGGTGGTGGGTGGAGAGAGGGAAGGTGGGAGGAGCGAGAGAGGAGGGGGAGAGAGGGGAGTGGGATTGAGGAAGGTGGGGAGAGCGGTGGGGTGGGTGGAGAGAGGGGAAGTGTGAGGGCGAGGGGTGGGGAGGGTAGGGAGAGGTGGGGAGAAGGGCGGGGATAGGATTGAGGAGGGTGCAGAGACGGGTGGTGGCGACCCGGGTGCGATCCCAACCACGGGTGCTGTCAGTACAGAGTTTGCACGTTTTCTCCCCGTGAGCTGTGTGGGTTTTCTCCGGGTGATTCGGTTTCCTCCCGAACTCTGAAGATTGTAGGTTCAGTGGCTCCGGTGATGATTGTAAATTGTCCCTAGTGTGTGTAGGATAGTGTTGGTGTACGGGGCGATCGCTGGTCGCCACGCACTCGATGGGCCGAAGGGCCTGTTTCCGCGCGGTGTCTCTAAACTAAACTGATCTAAAGGTCGCACATCAACAGACGCCTCCTGAATGGGTTTTGACTGGAGTTTATTCGTCTACAACACACTCCCTTCTCCAATAGCAGCTGATTTCAGGAACCGAGGTCAAAGTCTTTGAAGAAACAACGCCTTGCTTGTCTAATGATTCGGATAACACGCCTGCTTTCAAAGCTCATCAGTGATAGGAGCAGATTTAGGCCACTCGGCCCATCGACTCGGGGCTGATCTATCTCCCTCCTAACCCCATTCTCCTGCCTTCTCCCCATAACCCCCGACACCTGTACTAATCAACAATCTATCTATCTCCTTACTAAAGAAACGTCCTTTAATTCTGAGGCTGTGCCCTCTGGTCCTAGATTTTCCCACTAGTGGAAACACCCTCTCCACATCCATTCCATCCAGGCGTTTCGCGAATCGGCGCGTTTACTGGGCTTGTATACAGTTTTGCTCTCCCAATCTGAAGAATAGGAGAATAGAATAGAATAGAATAGAATTCTTGCTATTGAGGGAGTGCAGCGTAGGTTCACCAGGTTAATTCCCGGGATGGCAGGACTGACATATGATGAAACAATGGGTCGACTGGGCTTGGTTTAGAAGGATGAGAGGGTATCTTATTGAAACATAAGATTATAAAGAGTTTGGACATGCTACAGGCAGGAAACATGTTCCCGATGTTGGGACAGTCCAGAACCAGGGGTCACAGTTTAAGAATAAGGGGTAAGCCATTTGGGACTGAGATGAGGAGAATCTCTTCCACCCAGAGAGTTGTGAATCTGCGGAATTCTCTGCCACAGAAGGCAGTGGAGGCCAATTCACTGGATGTTTTCAAGGGAGAGTTAGATTTAGCTCTTAGGGCTAACGGAATCAAGGGATACAGGGAGAAAGCAGGAACGGGTTACTGATTTTAGATGATCAGCCATGATCACATTGAATGGTGGTGCTGGCTCGAAGGGCCAGAATGGCCTCCTCCTGCACCTAATTGTCTATGTGAGTGGGGAGAGGGAGAATGAGGGAGGTGGAAAATTGAGTGGAATGAGGGAGAGAGGGATGGAGGGGAGGGAGGAAGGGAGAGGGGGTAGAGAGGGATGGAGAGATGGAAGGGGGACATTCTAACGGCCCTTCCCCTCCCCTCTTTTCTTTCCTTCCCTCTGTTCTACTCCCATCCTCCCCTCTGCTTTCCTCCCCTGAAATCCAGATCAAAAATAATGTGGTGGTGAAAGATCCTTTGTCTCCACTCATTTCTCTCCCCTCAGCTCCTCTCCCCTCTCATCCTCCCTCATTTCTCTCCTTTCCTTCCTCCCCTCACTCCACTCCACCCCCCTCTCCTTCGCCTCTCCTTGTCACATCCCCCCTTCTCTCACCAACCCCTCTCCTCTTTCCCCCCCTCCCCGATACCTGCCTCTGTCTACCCCCTCTCTGTCCCCGTGCTCTCCATCTCTCACCCCTCTCTATCAGACAGAGAAAGAGTGTGTCGGAGGTGGGCAGGAAAGAGGGGGAAGAGGGAAGGAGGGAGAGAGAGAGGAATCACACCTGTTCATTGTTTGTCAGTGCAGTAACCCCCCACTCCCCACACAACGCTCACTCTTCACCCAGCCCCCTCTCTCTCCCCCCACTCTATCCCCTTAGAAACATAGAAAATAGGTGCAGGAGGAGGCCATTTGGCCCTTTGAGCCAGCACCACCATTCATTATGATCATCTATCCTCCCCCTCCACTTCATGTTCCCAAGAGAAACAAGCAAAATTAGGCCATTCAGCACATCGTGTCTGCTACGCCATTCAATCATGGCTGATCTTTCTTTGCCTCTCAACCCCATTTTCCTGCGAAATGGCCTGAATTCAGCTCTTAGAACTGAACGACTTTATAAAGTTATAAAGCTGTAAACTTACAGACGTCTGCGCCACCGTCCACTTGGTGATTAAACTTGAACATAATCACAAAGCAAAACACTTCAAAACCAAATGCAGTTTAACAGCCATAAACATAAATAAACCTATGTCACTACAATTATTAAAGTATGCTGACATTTAATAAATAACTGAACAAAAGTAATAATGTTCAATATATTACGGAAAGTTTTATTCAAAACATATGCAACAGGGCAAGAGCATCTTGAGTTGCTGCTTTCAGAGAGTAATGCCCCCGTCCCACTTATGAAACCTGAACGGAAACCTGTGGAGACTTTGCGCTCCACCCAAGGTTTCCGTGCGGTTCCCAGAGGTGTTTGTCCGTCTCCCTAATGGTCGAAAGTGGTTTCCGCTTCTTCTATGTTCTATTGAAGAAGCGGAAACCTCCGGGAACCGCACGGAAACCTTGGGTGGGGCGCAAAGTCTCCAGAGGTTTCCATTCAAGTTTCCTAAGTGGGACAGGGGCATAAGTGGGACAGGGGCATAATGGACTTGAAGATCCCTCTGTTCAGGATCTTGCCATTAACTGCAGGCGTTCTGTTATTCCCTGCTCATCACTCCCACCCAGTGCTGGAATGCCGCAATTACATGTCCATTCTCCACTTCTCTCTTTCCCCATCTCTCTCCTCCCCTTCTCTCCTCCCTCTGTCCCTGCCCTCACCCTCTCTATCTATTTCTCTCCTCTCTCCCCCATGCCTCTCTCTCTCCTATTTTATAGTGCCCTCCTTTAAATATTTAATGGTGAGAGATTGTCCTCTCCCCTCACATCCCCTCTCCTCTCCACTCCTCTTCTCCCTTCTCCTATCCCCACCGCCCCTCTCCTATCCCCACCGCCCCTCTCCTCTCTGCACCCCTCCCCTTCCCTCTCCTATCCCCTCCACCCCTCTCCTATCCCTACCACCCCTCTCCTATCCCCACCGCCCCTCTCCTATCCCACCGCCCCTCTCCTATCCCCACCCCTCCCCCTTCTCCCCTCACCTCCCCTTCTCCTCCTCCTCTATTCTATCCCCTCACTTCCCCACTCCTCCTCTCTGCCCTCCCCAGTAACCCAGCAGCAAAGATAATTGTAATATGGTGGAGGTGGGAAGTTGTCCTCTCTCCTCCTCTCCCCTCCTCTTCCTTATCCCCTCTCCACTCCTCATCATCTACCATAATTTCCTCCTCCCCATTCTCTCCTCTCCTTTCCTACCCTCTTCAACCCTCCCCCCTCCCTTCCTCTCCCCCCCCCTCGCCTCCTCCCCTCTCATCCTTCTCCTCTCTCCCCTCCCATCTTCTCTCTCTCCTCCACTCTCCTCCCATCTCCTCTCATCTCCACCCATCCCCTCTCCTCCATTCCTCTCGTCTCTTCTCCCCTCCTCCCCTCAACTACTCCCCTCATCTCCCTTCGCCTCTCCACTCCCCTCTCCTCTCATCCCCTCTCCTGTCCTCCCCTCAATCCAGCACCAAAGATAATTGTAATATGGTGAGATCCTCCGCTCCTCTGCTCCCCTTCCCTCTACCCTCCTCCCCTCATCTCTTCCCCTCCACTTCCCTCCCATCTCCAATCCACTCCTTTCCATTCCTCCCCACTCCTCTCCTCCATCTCCTCTCTCCTCTCTTCTCGCTCCACTCCCCTCCTCTCCCCTCCTCTCCCCTCCCCTCCCCGTCCTCTCTCTCTCCTCTCCTCAAATCCAGCATCAAAGATATTAGACAGCCGTCTCAAATTGTTAAATGAGTATCTCTTTGGTATAAACCCTGTTTGGTCCGGATTTATTAGTTTACTAACATATTTACTCAATCTTCTCGCTAGGGTCTGCTAATATTTTTTGGTCTGTATTTAGGAGTGCAATAGCTCTATATGAGCCTGGGTCTTCTAGATCTTTATCCTTTTTTGGTATAAGTGTAATAGTTGACTCAGTGTTTTTGGTAGTTTATTTTCTTTAAAAACGTGTGTATATAAATCTTGCAACCGTGAAGAAATTATCTCGTAGAAGATAATTTATAGAATTCATTACTAAAGCCATCTGGTCCTGGGGTTTTGCCATCTTCAACAAACTTATTGTTTCTTCTATTTCCTGTAGTGTAATCTGAGCTCCTAATCTCTCTTGTTCCACCATATTTAATTTTGGAAGATTACAATTGTCTAATAAATTTGTAATTTGAGTATTAATTGCAGAGGTTTTTGATGTATATAAGTTTTGATAAAATTGAGCAAATCTTTTATTAATATCTTTAGGTAGTGTTAGTAATTCCCCTTTGTCTGATTTAATTTTAGTAATTGTATTTTCTGTTTCCCGTTTTTTCAGTTGGCGTGCTAGGAGTTTATGAGGTTTATTACCAAATTCGAAATTTTCTTGTTTTGTAATTTGAAATAATCGTATTATTCTGGCCGATAAAATTGTATTTAATTTATCTTTTAGTATTGTTATCTTATTATGTTTATCTATAGTTGGTTCTTTGGCATTTTCTAAATCTAATTGTCTAATTTCTTGTTCTAACTGCAATTGTTCAGTATTATTCTTTTTATTTTGGAAAGCTTGATATGAGATTATAGTTCCTCTAATAAATCCCTTAAAAGTTTCCCATAATAAGGAGGGTGAAGTATCTGGTGTATAATTTGTCTCAAAGAAGAACATCATCTGCTCTTTTAAATATGTACAACTTTGTGAGTTGTTTAAGATTTGGGGGTTAAACCCGAATTGTTATCAGGCATTCCTTCTAATTTTAAATAAAACGTTAACGGGGAATGATCAGAAATAATACTATTATGATATTTAGAATTATATGTATATGGAAAAAGCAGGTTTATATGTAAAAATCAACAGCTTTCACTTACCTGTCCCTTACGTAAAATGTCGGCGTTCACGGCATTAGGAGCTAATTTTTATTTTACTGCAGCGATGAAATAGTTGGGCTATTTATTTAAAAAAAATTAACTTACGGGCAGTCGGAACGAATATCCAGAAATAGATCGCACTCTGGCATATCAGTGGCGATGGATGCATTCTCGCTACACTGGGGAGGAATGTTCTTTTGTCTTCCTCCATTTCACCTCATCAGACGGGTCTTGTAAATTCAGCAATTTTCCGCTTCAGGCATTTTCGTAGTGCCTGACTGACCTATACTGCCATGGTTCCCGTGGATGTTGGGAATGATGATAGAAACTTATATGGTTATTTCCAGACACAAAATTGCTGGTTAGCCATGACTCGGGAAACCATCCTCTGCATAATATAATCAATTCATTGACTTGCAGACTGGGAAGACCGTTTCTGTGACTCGGGGTGTTAAACCAAACCATGGATGTGCTCAGTGCAATTGCAGGGATAGCACCAAACAAGCAGTACTTTCCTCATAAGGAGATGGGAAGTATTTTGTTTTATACTAATATTACATATAACTCGGCATGGATGACTGACGTCTTGAAGTTCAGTTCTATATGCGTTTTGACAATAATTAATAAAGTGCCATTTACTGTGCCCAACGTGCCTTCTCATCATATTGGCAGCGGGGAGCAGAATCCACTCTGTCGGGTCTCACCTTCTGATATCTAGATTATGAAGGGTATCTTCAACTCGAAACCTCCCAGGCCAGGTACGCAGAGATATGGGATGTTAATATTGGAATATCCTTGTCCTTGGTCAAACTCACTTACCAAGTGGTTATGCTCATGGCGCTGAGTTCAGCGCAACGGGTCCAGTTTTGCATAGCTGTGACTGGACAGGATGATTATTCTGCAGGCAAATAACATTTATGTTTATGATCTAATCAGCAGAATACGCCAGGGACATTAGGTCTCAAACTAGAATTGTTGGCATATCCCATGGACCTTCGGTTGTGTGTGGCCACACATCTACACCAGTATGTTAAGGTCACCAGAGCCTTAGAGACTCTGAACTAGCAATATTTGTTAATCACATAAAGCCTCATAAGAAAATATCACTGCAGACCATCGGCAGGTGGTTTATATGGGTTCTGGGATACAGGAGTGAACACTGACATACAAGTCCCACTCCACCCAGGCTGCAACTGTATCAGCAGCAGGGGATGGACGTTTCGCGGGACCACATCCTGGCGGCTGCAGGATGGTCTAATGAACGATCTTCCAAACATTTTAGAAAAAACCCTTTGCCAGACCGGGGGTATTTGCCAACTCTATTTTAGGTCTGTTTATAGTTTCCTTCCGGTTGAGGGAGGTTACTATTATCATTATTTGTCCATGAATAGCATCAACATGTCTACACCTATGTTATGTCTGAATGCATTATTAATATTAATTCTTCACTGATGCAGTGTGTGATGCATGGACTCATTCCACAACATGAAATCGCAGAGCTTTGAAATCTTCACGTAGTCACTCACGTGACTCCGAAGTAAAATAGTAAGATTAAATGCGAACTTACCAGTTTGAAGTTTGATCTTTATTTTATGAGGCGTTGCATTGAGGGATTACGTGCCCTCCGCTCCCAACCCACTATTATAAAGGTCAACTGGTATTTTAGTTATCTTATCTTACTATATTTAGTCAACTTCTGTTATCTGTGATTTCACACCGCTGCTTTGAAGAATGCCATGCATGCGGGCTGGCGGGGTCTTCACGTAATCCCTCAAAATAACGCCTCATAAAATAAAGATTAAACTTCAAACTGGCAAGTTCTCATTTAATCTTACTATTAAACATAGTGAATAAGCTCTGAACTTCAAAAGACTACATTATTTGTACTATTTGTTATTTATTGGTTATTTATGGGGGAGATATTGAACAATTTATTTTCTTCGGTATTCACCAAGGAGAAGGATATTGAACTATGTGAAGTAAGGAAAAAAAGTAGAGTAGCTATGGAAACTATGAGATTCAAAGAGGAGGAAGTACTGACACTTTTGAAAAATATAAAAGTGGATAAATCTCCAGGTCCTGACAGGATATTCCCGTTTCGAATGACATTTGACATTAGGACATTGAGGGAAGTTAGTGTAGAAATAGCAGGAGCTATGCCAGAAATATTTCAAATGTCATTAGAAACGGGAATAGTACCGGAGGATTGGCGTACTGCGCATGTTGTTCCATTGTTTAAAAAGGGCTCAAAGAATAAACCTAGCAATTATAGACCTGTTAGTTTGACGTCAGTGGTGGGCAAATTAATGGAAAGGATACTTAGAGATAATATATATAAGCATCTGGATAAACAGGGTCTGATCAGGAACAGTCAACATGGATTTGTGCCTGGAAGGTCATGTTTGACAAACCTTCTTGAATTTTTTGAAGCGGTAACTAGGGAAATTGATGAGGGTAAAACAGTGGATGTTGTCTATATGGATTTCAGTAAGGCCTTTGACAAGGTTCCCCATGGAAGGTTGGTTAAGAAGGTTCAATCTTTGGGTGTTAATGGTGGAGTAGCAAGATGGATTCAACAGTGGCTGAATGGGAGATGTCAGAGAGTAATGGTAGATGGCTGTTTGTCAGGTTGGAAGCCGGTGACCAGTGGGGTGCCTCAGGGATCTGTGTTGGGTCCACTGTTGTTTGTCATGTACATCAATGATCTGGATTGTGAGGGATAAAGTGATTAAACTCCATTAAAGTAAGGAGTTTTAAAGAGAATTCGAACTGAGAGGGGCTGGAGAGAGAGTTCTGACACAGCTGTGTCTGAAGGTTACCAGACCCATCCTTGAGTCCTTGAGTAAGAAGTAATAGCATTGTATAGCGGTAGAAGGGAGTGATGTAGAGAGATCCCTATCAGTGGAATGGAGTGATAGATGGGACCCTTGTCACTATAGCTTAGCTTTAGTACTGATATAGGAGAACTGAGAGGGTTCACTAGGAGGTGAGTAAAACTAGGGTAGGTCATGAGCAACTGAGCATGCTTAATAGAATAAATGAATATTACAACACACCCCTGGTCAAGAAACTGCTCATTACCATGAACATGTTTGAACATGCGATGTATGATATGGGAGGTGCGAGGGGATGTACGGTGGGATGTACCTACAGATTGTGCACCTCAGACCCCAATTGGAGAAGGGTCCGGAGGGGAGGTTGAATGTAAAATTCTGTGTATAAAGGGGGATGACTTCTTTGGCTTCGGTGTGTCTCGACTTGGAGAGGCACCCGGGTCTGCAGAGTCGTGAGGAATAAAGAACTCTTGCTTCCAAGATTTAGTCTTTGAGCAGTGATTGTGAGCACAAAGCGTATCTCACATGGATGATGGGGTGGAAAATTGGATAAGTAAGTATGCAGATGATACTAAGATAGGTGGTGTTGTGGATAATGAAGTAGATTTTCAAAGTCTACAGAGAGATTTGGGCCATATGGAAAAGTGGGCTGAAAGACGGCAGATGGAGTTTAATGCTGATAAGTGTGAAGTGCTACGTCTTGGCAGGACAAATCAAAATAGGACGTACATGGTAAATGGTAGGGAATTGAGGAATGCTGTGGAACAGAGAGATCTAGGAATAACTGTGCATAGTTCCCTGAAGGTGGAATTGCATGTAGATAGGGTGGTAAAGAAAGCCTTTGGTGTGCTGGTCTTTATAAATCAGAGCATTGAATATAGGAGCAGGGAAGTAATGTTAAAATTGTACAAGGCATTGGTGAGACCAATTCTGGAGTATGGTGTACAATTTTGGTCGCCTAGTTATAGGAAGGATGTCAACAAAATAGAGAGAGTACAGAGGAGATTTACTAGACTGTTGCCTGGGATCCAGCAACTATGTTACAGAGAAAGGTTGAACAAGTTAGGTCTTTATTCTTTGGAGCACAGAAGGTTAAGGGGGGACTTGATTGAGGTCTTTAAAATGATGAAAGGGATAGACAGAGTTGACGTGGATACGTTTTTCCCATTGAGGGTAGGGAAGATTCAAACAAGAGGGCATGACATGAAAATTAAGGGACAGAGGTTTCGGGGTAACGTGAGGGGGAACTTCTTTACTCAGAGGGTGGTGGCTGTGTGGAATGAGCTTCCAGCAGAAGTGGTGGAGGCAGGATCGATTTTAACATTTAAGAGTAAAGTGGATAGGTATATGGACGTGAAGGGAATGGAGGGGTATGGTCTGAGTGCGGGTAGATGGGACTAGGGGAAAACAAATGGTCGGCACGGACTGGAAGGGCCGAGAGGGCCTGTTTCCGTGCTGTAATTGTTATATGGTTATATGGTATCAAGCAACCCTGTCCTAGGTGCTGCTGGCGCAGTTCTCCCGTAGGCCGGCGCTGTGGCACAGGTGCTGCTGCACGGCGGGAGTCTCACTAATTCGGTAGTGTGAATTTGTAAAGGGTGAAAATACCCTTATTATCGAAGAGGAACTCTTGCAGCCCGACTCACCTGAGTTCAAATAGGGCTGCACAAGTTCTCTCTCCCTCCAATTTTACTCCATGCCTGGGGCAACGTGTCTGTGAGTCGTTGACCGACTGTCAGCGACTCTAGCGTTATTTAAACGGCAACCCCGCAGGCTGGAAGCTGACTGCTTTGTCAGTGGCTTTTATCTGGAAACCCGATCTTTTGGCGGCTATCTGCTTTAGCGGTTGGACCGGGGTTCCCCCACAGCCCATAGCCGGCTTACGCATCGGACCTCCGATAAAGCCGGCTGGAAACCTCTGGAAAGAGAGGCTCCTGCTCGAACAAACAATGGTGGTAAGTAAAAGCACTTACCTTCTAGGTTGAAACTTACCGCCAGCAGGAGCGTTGCTCCGCCAGTCCGGTGCTTGCCAATGCGTCTGACGTAATGACAAGCATGCGCTCTGGCGGGGCTTCTTCACGTAGTCACTCACGTGACTCCAAAGTAAAATTCTAATATAGTGAAGGTGAGAGTTTGACAAAACTCCTCTTATCCACTCCGCTCTTCTCTCTTTCCCTTCCCTCTCCACTATTCTCCTCCCCTCCCCTGCCTCCTCCCCTCTCCTCTTTTGTCCCCTCTCCTCCTATCTCCTCTCCTCTTCCATCCTCCCCTCCTCTCCTATACCCCCCTTCCCCTCCTCTCCTCTTCCCTACTCTCTCCCCTACTCTCCTCTTCTACTTCCCATCCCTCCCCTCTCACCTCCCCTCCTCCCTCCCTGTCCTCTACTTCCCTCCTCTCCCTTCAGGTGGACGCAGAGGGAGGTCCAATATTGGAGGGAGTGGGGGGGTCATTTAGTGATGGGGTGAGCTTCATAATTGTGTCATCTGTTTTTCCCTATCTCCACATCTCTCTCTCCTTCTCTCTCTCCCTTTCTGTCCCTCTCTCCCCCTCTCTCCTTCCTCTATCTCCCCCTCTCATTCTATCCCCGCAAGCCCCCCTCACTCCTCCCTCTCACTCTACCCTTCTCCCCCACCTCTCTCTCCCACCTCTCTCTCCCTCTATCCTCCCTACCTTCCTCCCCTACCCTGCTCTCCCCCCTCACCTCTCCTCTCCTCTCTCTCTCCTCTCTCTCTCTCTCTCCCCACCCCCCTCTGTATATGTGCAGGCATTTGGGTACTTTGGAAATGGCAGGCTTCTGTGAAAAAGTCAGGCTCTACTGAGGTGACAAAGGGCTCATGTAATTAAAAGTTGCCATGAAGCATCACATTTGGAAAGTGGTGAAATCATTGGACAAAGTCAGCGTGGAGTTATCAAAGGTAAATCATGTCTGACGAATCTTATAGAATTTTTCGAGGATGTAACTAGTAAAGTGGATAAGGGAGAACCAGTGGATGTGTTATATCTGGACCTTCAGAAGGCTATCGACAAGGTCCCACATAAGAGATTGGTATACAAACTTAATGCACACGTTATTGGTGGTTCAGTATTGATGTGGATAGAGAACTGGCTGGCAGACAGGAAGCAAGGAGTAGGAGTAAGCGGGTCCTTTTCAGAATGGCAGGCAGTGACTAGTGGGGTACCGCAGGGCTCAGTGCTGGGACCCCAGCTATTTACAATATATATTAATGATGTGGACGAGGGAATTGAATGCAACATCTCTAAGTTTGCGGGTGACACGAAGCTGGGGTCTGATTAGGAACAGTCAACATGGATTTGTGCCTGGAAGGTCATGTTTGACTAATCTTGAATTTTTTGAAGGTTACTAGTAAGATTAAACGAGAACTTACCAGTTTGAAGTTTGATCTTTATTTTATGAGGAGTCGAGTTGAGGGACTACGTGAATAGAAGCCCGTACAGCCGTTGGTGCGTCAATCTTCAAAGCAGCGGAATGAATTCACAGCTAACAATGACTGAAGTATAACGGTAAGATGATAAAACTAGAACTACCAGATGAGATCTACGAGGGTGGGAGCGGAGGGCACGTAGTCCCTCAACTCGACTCCTCATAAAATAAAGATCAAACTTCAAACTGGTAAGTTCTCGTTTAATCTTACTATTTTACTTCGGAGTCACGTGAGTGACTACGTGACGATTTCAAAGCACTGTGAATTCACGCCGCAGACCCAAATCCGACGTTCACACTGCCTGGATTGACTCAAAGTCGTTAACAATCAATCATGCATCAGTAACACATTTGTTAAATGAATAACAGTTTATTTACAAACAAAATCATAAGAAACCCCTCTAACTCAGGGGTAACTATAACAGTACTGAAACCAGAATCAGCAAACACCCCGAGCCTTGAAATCGGCTTGTGATAAAACCTCTGAAAAGTTAGCTCACTGGACCATCCTGCGGCCGCGAGGACATGGTCTATTGGCAAGTCCATCGCCCTTGCCGCGGAAATTGATGCCGCCCTGGTGGAATGAGATTTGAATTTATCAGTATCAATTCCTGCACTTGCCAGGACCTGCTTTAGCCACCTTGAAATCGTTTGCACCGACACCTTACTGTGTGGTTTTGAACTGTACTGTACTGAAGGCTCAATTACCCCTTTCTTATGTAACGACTGAATCTCTGCTTGAATAAGCACATTTTCTTCATCTGAAAAAATAAGTTTACGACTAGGAAAATGTTGATTAGGTAGACTGTCCTTAGAATAAAATTCAATTTTCATCCCTTCAATACTACTAAGTATGAACAAATCTGATGTCAACTGCTGCCATTGTTTGAGAAACAATTTTAACCTTCCCCCAATTTGAACAGGAACATCAATTAATTCATCGTCTGTCGATGTTTTCCTTACCTGCATCTTTCCTTGCGGACCTTGTTGTCCTCGACCTCTTGTGGAGAAAGGCACCTTCCCCTTCATGCTGGCAGCCTGCCAGTTCCGAAATTGAAGACCTGAACGGCTCGTTCCTTCTCCTGCAACCACATTAGTTCCTTTCCAATACGGACAAAACCTTTTGCCCTGCTTACCAGCCGGCTTAATGAGGGCCATAGTTTTAACATCTTCATGACATTCTTTGACCCTTTTCGCAAGGTTACCTCCAAACAACAGATTTTGTGGTGGTACACAGGTCGGTTTGCACAAACTTGCCAAATTCGGATTAAGCACTGGCCTAATAGCGGCCCTCCTGATGTTATTGATTTCAAAAAAACGCATTACAAAGGAATCCCAGTCTGTCCTGGTGTGCTTCAACCACATTGCTTGGATCAATCACTTTCACCACAGCTGTAATACCTGCTGACAACAGTTTAAGCACTTTTTGGAACTTCATCTCCTGGGCCCTAGCAGGCATACCCATCTGTGACCAAATTTGGTGATTAACCACCGGTACCTTCAGGAGATCACAATTACCAGGAGCTTTATATTTTTTTGCTGCTTCATCCATAGCTAGCTCCTGTAACTGGTGGGAGAGCATATACTGAATGGCTTCAGCCAATTCCCCATCAATCGCCTCTCCTGCCTCTCTAGGCTGAGCAAACTTCCCAGCAATGTTCGGAATTACCTCCAACCGAACTTCTTTACTGCTCTCCCCCAGCATAGAATCAGTGTCAGCAAACTGCACTGATAGAACATCCTCCTCACAGGCAGGATAGTTCTGCAGCCCTGAAACAGGTGCTGCTAACACAAGCTTCTCCATCAGCCTGGCTTGGGCACCACTCCTCCTCACAGAGATGGTCCCTGTCGAGCATTCTTTGTAATAAAATCTCGACTTGGGAGAGCCGTGAGCAAACGGACTCTCCTATGGAGGGTATAACCTCCAGGCCCGACTCATCTACGGGCCACAGAGACTTGCCAGTGGCCTTCCGCCCTACTGGCAAGCCTCCACTGCCCCCCGGCAGTGGGTCCGCAACCACTGGCTGTGTAGCCAGCACCGGACCAGGTGTACCAGACGGGCCTCCATCCTCATCACTCTCCTGGCCACTTTTCCTTTCTACCCCCGGAGCGCCTCGCCGACACCTTCTTCACTTTCTGCAACATATCTCCAAGAACTCCAAACCGTCGCAGAAAATGACCTGTGGTAATTTTTTTTAAAAAACCTTACCTCCGTTTAAACTTACAGCTTGGAGGAGCGCTGCTGCTCCATCCGGCCGACTGCACCAACGTCTGACGTCATGACGCACCAACGGCTGTACGGGCTTCCATTCACGTAGTCACTCACGTGACTCCAAAGTAAAATACCTAAATTGATGAGAGTAAAGTGGTGGATGTTGTCTATATGGACTTCAGTAAGGCCTTTGACAAGGTTCCCCATGGAAGTTTGGTTGAGAAGGTTCAATTGTTGGGCATTAAAGGTGGAGTAGCAAGATGGATTCAACAGTGGCTATATGGGAGATGCCAGAGAGTAATGGACGATAACTGATGTCAGGTTGGAGGCCGGTGACTAGTGGGGTGCCTCAGGGATCTGTGTTGGGTCCACTGTTGTTTGTCATGTACATCAATGATCTGGATGTTGGGGTGGAAATTTGGATAAGTAAGTATGCAGATGATACTAAGATAGATGGTGTTGTGGATAATGAAGTAGATTTTCAAAATCTACTGAGAGATTTAGGCCATTTGGAAGAGTGGGCTGAAAGATGGCAGATGGAGTTTAATGCTGATAAGTGTGAGGTGCTACATCTTGGCAGGACAAATCAAAATAGGACGTACATGGTAAATGGTAGGGAATTGAGGAATGCAGTTGAACAGAAGGATCTAGGAATAACTGTGCATAGTTCCCTGAAGGTGAAATCTCATGTAGATAGGGTGGTAAAGAAAGCTGGTAAGGTGTGCTGGCCTTTATAAATAAGAGCATTGAATATAGAAGTTGGGTTGTAATGTTAAAATTGTACAAGGCATTGGTGAGCCAATTCTGGAGTATGGTGTACAATTCTGGTCGCAAATTATAGGAAAGATGTCAGCAAAATAGAGAGAGTAAGGAGGAGATTTACTAGAATGTTGCCTGGGTTTCAGCAACTAAGTTATAGAGAAAGGTTGAACAAGTTAGGTCTTTATTCTTTGGAGCGCAGAAGGTTATGGGGGACTTGATAGAGGTCTTTAAAATGATGAGAGGGATAGACAGAGTTGACGTGGATAAGCTTTTTCCATTGAGCGTAGGGATGATTCAAACAAGAGGGCATGACATGAGAATTAAGGGATAAAGGTTTAGGGGTAACATGAGGGGGAACTTCTTTACTCAGGGAGTGGTAGCTGTGTGGAATGAGCTTCCAGTGGAAGTGGTGGAGGCAGGTTCAATTTTATAATTAAAAAATAAATTGGATAGGTATATGGGCGGGAAAGGAATGGAGGGTTATGGCCTGTGTGCAGGTAGATGGGACTAGGTGAGAGTAAGTGTTTGGCACGGACTAGAAGAGCCGAGATGGCCTGTTTCCATGCTGTAATTATTATATGGTTATATGGGGGGGGGGGGGGGGGCACTGCTGTGAGGAGGATGCTAGGAGGCTGCAAGGTGACTCAGATAGGTTGGATGAGTTGGCAAATGCATGGCAGATGCAGTATAATGTGGATAAATGTGAGGTTATCCACTATGGTGGGAAGAACAGGAAAGTTGACTATTATCTGAATGGCGGCCGATTAGGAAAAGGGGAGATGCAACGAGACCTGGGTGTCATGGTACACCAGTCATTGAAAGTAGGCATGGATTAGCAGCGGGCAGTGAAGAAAGCAAATGGTATGTTAGCATTCATAGCAAAAGGATTTGAGTATAGGAGTAGGGAGGTTCTGCTGCAGTTGTACAGGATCTTGGTGAGATCACACCTGGAGTATTGCGTACAGTTTTGGTCTCCCAATCTGAGGGAAGACATTCTTGCCATAGAGGGAGTACAGAGAAGGTTCACCAGACTGATTCCTGGGATGGCAGGACTTTCATATGAAGTCGCTGGAATTTAGAAGATTGAGGGGGGATCTTATAGAAACTTACAAAATTCTTAAGGGGTTGGACAGGCTAGATGCAAAAAGATTGTTCCCGATGTTGGGAAAGTCCAGAACACGGGGTCACAGTTTAATGATAAGGGGGAAGTCTTTTAGCACCGAGATGAGAAAAAAAAATTACAGAGAGTTGTGAATCTGTGGAATTATCTGCCACAGAAAGTAGTTGAGGCCAGTTCATTGGCCATATTTAAGAGGGAGTTAGATGTGGCCCTTGTGGCTAAAGGGATCAGGGGGTATGGAGAGAAGGCAGGTACAGGATACTGAGTTGGATGATCAGCCATGATCATATTGAATGGCGGTGCAGGCTTGAAGGGCCAAATGGCCTACTCCTGCATCTATATTCTATGTTTCTATCTCCTCTTCTGCTCTTCATTCCTCCCCTTCCTTATTCTCTCCTTTCCTCACCTCCTCTCTTCTTTATCCATCCTCCCCTCCTCTCCTCTACTCTCCTCCCTTCCACTTCCTCCCTTCCTCTTCCTCCCCTCCTCTTTCTCCCCTCCTCTCACCCCTCTCTTCTATCCTCTCTTCTCCTCTCCTCTCCCCTCCTGTCCTCTTCTATCTCCTTTGTTCTCTTCTCTTCTCCCCTCTAAGCCCCCCTCCTCCCCTCCTACTACCCTCTCCTCTGCTCTCCCCTCCTCCCCATTCCTCTCCTCTCATCCCATCCCCTCTTCTACGCATCGTCTCTTCTCCTCTCTCACCTTTCCTCTCTCATCTCCTCCCCTCTCCCCTCCTCTTTCTCCCCTCCTCTTATCTCCCCTGCTCTCCTCTCCATCTTTGAGGAGGATGCTATGAGGCTGCAGGGTGACTTGGACAGGTTGAGTGAGTGGGCAGATGCATGGCAGATGCAGTTTAATGTGGATAAATGTTAGGTTAGCTACTTTGATAGCAAAAACAGGAAAGCAGATAATTATCTAAATATTGTCATGTTGGGAAAAAGGGTAGAACAACAGGATCTGGGGGGGTCCTTGTTCATCGTCAATGAAAGTAAGCATGCAGGTACAGCAGGCAGTGAAGAAGGCCTTCATAACGTGGAGTTGAGTATGGGAGCAAAGAGGTCCTTCTGCAGTTGTATATGGCCCTAGTGAGACCACACCTGTGCAGTTTTGATCCCCTAGCTTTTTTTTAACTTACATTTTTATTGATTTTTAACAGAGATATATACAAAACAGTGCAACACCATCACCATAAATAAAACAAAATAAGAAAAACCACTATCAAAATAAAAAAAATAAATAGATAGGGAAAAAAAAGAAGTAAATAAATAAAAAAAATGGAATAAAACCATGTGGTTCACTCACCAAATTAAAAAAAAAATATTACATTGATTCATTCTCTGGATATATTTCAATATTCACACAAACATACCATCTTGTTCTATATAACCCAATCTTCCCATATCTAGCTCGGTATTTATCTAGTTGGTGCCATGGCTCAAATAAACGGTCCATTTTTCCCAGATCTTCTCAAATTAATTCTCCTTGACTCAATGAATATGTCAGTTTCTCCCTATTAAAGACGTCTCACACAATTTCTAACCACTGTTCCTGTTTTGGACTTTTTTCTTTAAGCCACTGCCTGGTACTGACCTTCTTACTTGCAGCAGCAAAACCTTAATCTGATACGTATCTTCTATCTTTACAATATCTTGAATGTGCCCCAGATACATCACGGGGCAGGTATTTGGGGTTTTATAACCCAAGATATTTTTAACAACTGCGTTAACATTTTCCCAGTATGGCCTTATCTTTACACAGTTCCAGAAATTATGCGAGTGGTCTGCCTCCATACTCCCGCAAAGCCTCCAACAGTGTTGTTGTACAGCACGTTGTCTGCTTTTTATTTTGGCTGTTATAAAATAGCGAGATAGATTCTTTCAGCAAAATTCTCTCCATACCAGTGAGCTAGTGGATGTACATTGTGTTTCACACATTTGATACCATTCTTCTTCTGTTATTTGAATCTTTAATTCTGCTTCCCATTGTGTTTTTATGTAGAGCGTTGATTCTCCCCCGCTTACCACCAGAGCTTGGTAGAAAGCAGAGATGACCCGACACCCCTTCTGTTTGTATGCATCCATAATCACCTTGATCACATTATTTGAAGCTTCATCTAGTTCTGGCCTTATGTCTTTTGTAAAGTAGTCTCTTAATTGCAAGTATCTAAAAAAATCTTTGTTTTCGAGACTATACTTTGACTTTAAATCTTGGAAGCTTATAAACTCGACATTTTCTGAAACTGTATACATTGCCGTTACGCCTTTTTGTGCGCATTCTTTGAATCTTGAACCTGGCTTAAACTTTGAGTCATATGTGAACCACTTCAATGCGTGGACCCTGTTTAATTTCTATTTTTCCACTATAACATTCCATATTTCTAACGTAAATGCTACTATTACATGCATGTCTCAAAGCCCCTCTCAGATATTTGTCTCCCACCAAAATCTGGGACTTGTAACCCTGTATCTCCCTTTCCATTTCTTTCCATCGAGACTCATAATCAGGTCTACACCAACACGCCAGAGGTCCGAGTTGAACTGCATAAAAGTATTTCCTCAGATTTGGTAAAGCCATTCCCCCCTTGCTTTTCGGCAGTTGAAGTGTTGTTAGTTTTATTCTTGGATTTTTGCTATTCCAAATGAATCTAGAGATCATCTTATCCCAGGCTATGAATTTATCTCGGGGAACATTAATTGGGAGAGAGTGGAATAAATATAGTAGTTTAGGTAGGATATTCATTTTTACCGTTTGTATTCTAGCACTGAAGTCTAGAAGAAGGGACCACCTTTCAACATCCTTTTTGATGTTTTCTTCAATTTTGTTATAATTAGTTTCAAACATGTTGGAAAATGTTTTGTTTATAGTTACACCAAGATACTGCATCATTTTCGAATTCCATTTCAGATTATACGCGTCTCTGATTTGTTGGGATGGAGAATAATTGAATGAAAGAATTTGTGTTTTTGTTATATTCAGTTTATACCCTGAGTATCCATATGTTTCAAATAGTTTCATTAGATTTGGGAGACATATATCTGGTCGTTCAAGAAAAATAATGACATCATCAGCAAAAAGACCAATGATAGCTTTGGTCATCTGCAAATTTGTTAATGTTATTCGACTTTTCTTCGACTTTTCAAGTGTGTTCAACATCATCCAACCCCTGATTTTGAAAGACAAGTTTGAGAAGATGGGGGTGGATTCCACCTTTATCTCCTGGATATACAACTACCTGACGGTTCGACCACAGTTTATTAAGCTGGGGGACTGTGTTTCCGGGACAATGGTGTGCAATGTTGGAGCCCCACAGGGAACGGTTTTGGCCCCGTTCCTCTTCACCCTGTATACGGTAGACTTCAAATATAAGTCTGATACATGCCACATACAGAAATATTCAGATGACACAGCAATTGTGGCATGTGTAAGGAACGGACATGAGGTGGAATACGGGGACTTGACCAGTGCTTTCTGTGTCTGGAGTAAAGAGAACTGTCTCATCCTGAACACAACTAAGACTAAAGAGATGGTGGTTAACTTTGGCAGGTCCAAGCTCCCCCTTCAGCCGGTTAACACTGCAGGGGTGGACATTGAGGTGGTGCAGACATATAAATATCTGGGAGTGAACCTTGATAACAAACTGGACTGGCCAGTCAACACCAATGCCCTCTACAAAAAAGGGCAGAGCAGACTCTTTTTCCTCAGAAGGCTCAGATCCTTCAATGTGCGCAATGACATGTTGTACATGTTTTACTATACGGTGGTTGCAAGTGTCATTTTCTACGCTGTTGTCTACTGGGGCAACAACATCAGTGCTAAAAACAGCAAGAAGTTGGACAAGCTGGCAAAACGAGCTAGTTCAGTGCTGGGGGTGGGGGGGGGTGGGGGGAGAGAGTGAACTCTGTGGGGGATGTGCTTGAGAGGCGTATGAGGAGCAAGTTGCAGGCCATCCTCGACAACTCCGGCTGGGCACCCACTCCATTAAATTCTGGAGAGTCAAAAGAGCACTTGGAACAACAACCGGCTCCTCTCCCTGCGCTGCAGAACGGAGCGGTTCAGGAGATCCTTCACCCCTACAGCCATTAGATTTTATAATACACACTGCTAGGCTGTATGGGGATGCTTTGGATTTGTCATAGTTAATTATTGTTTTTTTTAAAATATTTATTGTTTTCAGGTACTGTCCATATTGTATTTTATGTATTTTTCGTCTGCTTTCATTCTGAATGCGTGGGTTTGTTGGCTTTTGAACATCTGAATTTCCCTGAGGGGATCTATAAAGTATTTATTATTATTATTATTACTTGAAATCCCTTCATGTAAATCATTGATGTATATTGTAAATAGTTACAGTCCCAGCATCGAGCCTTGCAGTACACTAGTCACTGCCTGCCATTCTAAAAGGGACCCATTAATCCCCTATTCTTTGTTTCCTGTCTGCCAACCAATTTTCTATCCATGTCAGCACTATTCCCCAATACCATTGTGCCAATTAATAGTAAGATTAAACGAGAACTTACCAGTTTGAAGTTTGATCCTTATTTTATGAGGAGTCGAGTTGAGGGACTACGTGAATAGAAGCCCGTACAGCCGTTGGTGCGTCAATCTTCAAAGCAGCGGAATGAATTCACAGCTAACAATGACCGAAGTATAACGGTAAGATGTTAAAACTAGAACTACCAGATGAGATCTATGAGGGTGGGAGTGGAGGGCACGTAGTCCCTCAACTCGACTCCTCATAAAATAAAGATCAAACTTCAAACTGGTAAGTTCTCGTTTAATCTTACTATTTTACTTCGGAGTCACGTGAGTGACTACGTGAAGACTTCAAAGCACTGTGAATTCACGCCGCAGACCCAAATCCGACGTTCACACTGCCTGGATTGACTCAAAAGTCGTTAACAATCAATCATGCATCACTAATACATTTGTTAAATGAAATAACAGTTTATTTACAAACAAATCATAACAAAACCCCTCTAAACTCAGGGGAAAAAATGTAACAGTACTGACACCAGAATCAGCAAACACCCCGAGCCTTGAAATCGGCTTGTGACAAAACCTCTGAAAAGTTAGCTCACTGGACCATCCTGCGGCCGCGAGGACGTTGAAATCGTTTGCACCGACACCTTACTGTGTGGTTTTTTGTGACTAATAAACAAAGCCAACTCTGTTCCTCTCAGAGGTTTAGTAATCTCAATGTAACGAGATAAATGTGAGACTATACAGAAGCGATCATCTGCGGGGTATGCTGAAAACACAATCTTACATCCTGTCATAGCCTCCTTTATTATGTTTAAGCAAATCATAGACATAAAATATAATGGCATCAGCCGACACATGCATTCTATCTAGCCGTAGCTTTTGCAATGTTTGTACACGTTGGGCTGAAACCAACACCAGAAGCATGACCCACCTTCATA
Source organism: Okamejei kenojei (assembly GCA_035221665.1). Taxonomy (NCBI): domain Eukaryota; kingdom Metazoa; phylum Chordata; class Chondrichthyes; order Rajiformes; family Rajidae; genus Okamejei; species Okamejei kenojei. The sequence continues at coordinate 124,132 of CM069149.1, forward strand.
GTTAATTTGGCTATAGATAGGCTTGTAACCGGAGCCCACTGGCGAAGAAGCATAAGAACCTCACTCACATTCCAAATACCGGCATACCTGAGTTTAGGAGGATTAGAATTGAAAACTCCCTTCATGAATCATGAACTAACGGATGTGTCCCTACTGTATGCAATTCTGCATTCATAGGTAAATAAGAAGACAGAGCACTACTGGCTGAATTAATTGCACTGTAACTTAATTCTTTGGTCAAAATAAAGAGTTGACAAACTCCAATACATCCATGATCCCTGCCGTGTGATATACAATATCCTGCTGTAGGCAGAATTGCTCCACTTCCTTATATAGGTGATATATTGCTGCTGTGTACTATCCCTGCAGGCCGACGTGAGAACATCCACCGTCCGATGAGACAGTCCTCTCCCCAGGTATGGCCTCCTTAAAATCTGCAAATTAACAGATCAATATGATCCTATAAAGGATGTTGATCCCCAGTGACTGGATTTACCAGTAGATTTTTATTCTTGGGCATAAGCATGTAAGGCTCCCTAGCCATTTGTAATACAACGGGAAACCATGCTCGTGTAGGCCAATCTGGCACTACAAATACCCCTGAAGTGGAGTCCTCCTTGATCTTTTGCAAACATCTGCTGATGAGACAGAATGAAGGAAATACATACACAAACATTTCCCCCAATGCAGCGAAAATGCATCCACTGCTACTGCCCCAGTATCTGGTTTACCATGAAACATATCTAGGTAACTGATGATTTTAATCGAGATGCAAACAAGTCAATATCTGGCAATGCATACTGATCAATCATTTGGTTAAATACATCCTGATTTAACATCCATTCAATGTTGTTCATTAAACTGATGTGACCTCTTCCTGGCTGAAAGACAGATTATTTTGGTCAATACACCAGCTCCAAATCTGGTTAGCCAATCTATCACAAGACTGTGACTTAACTCCACCCATGTGGTTTACATATGCCACTGCTGTGGTGTTGTCAATCTGAGCTGCACATGCAGATCCCTCCTTGTAGAACAATAAGCTTTGAGCCCATACCAGGTGCCCAACAACTCTAAATAATCAATCCCTCTTAATTAAGGAAGCGATGTCTCATCCACATTCCATCTGCCTCCACAACTAGAAGACATATCTGTTGCACCCCAACCCAGTGCACTCACATCAGTCTGTAATATCAGTGACGGTGATTCCACCAAACCTTCCTTAAATTTTTTGAAAACATGTACTATCCACCATTGTATGTCAGCAATCGCCCCAGCTGACAACTGCATAGGCCTATCAAAAATAGCCCCTTTGTATTCTCAGTGCCTGTTCCTTTGATGGTTGTAATTGTTGATAATGCAGAGGACAATACTGCACAGCTGGAAAGGCTGCAACAACTTCCCAATAAAAACTGGCTACTTGTCTAATCGAAGGCTGTTGTTCTCCAACGAGATTAACACAGTCCTCAATTAACTGATTCAATTTATCCCTGGGCAAAGTTACCAACATGTGATTGGAATTAATGGTAAATCCCAGATAATCAATAATTTGGACTGGTGATAATTTAGATTTATCTGGGTGAATAACAAATCCCATTTGTTCAAAAGTGATTTTAACAACTGAAACTGATGATTGAGTTTCAGCATGAGTCTTTCCAACAATCAGAATATCATCTAAATAGGCCATTACCACATGCCCCTGAGCTCTAAGCAATGCTAACACAGGTTTTACCAATTTAGTAAATAATCTAGGAGCTGAAGTTAATCCATTCGGCAATGTCCTGAATTGCCACAGCTCAGTCATCCAAATAAATTTCAAATATCTTCTATCATCACCATGAATAGACACTGCGTAATACGCATTCTTTAAATCAATGGTTGCCATATAATACCCTTTGGACACTAGATGTTTGCCCGTGGTAAAGTTCTCCATTTTAAAATGCCTATAACAAACAAATTTGTTCAAATTCGATAAATCCAGAATAATTCTACATCCCCCAGTCTTTTTAGGTCTGGGAAATATACTTGACAGAAATTGTTGACTTTGATAGACAGAAGGCTCAATTACCCCTTCTTATGTAACGACTGAATCTCTGCTTGAATAAGCACATTTTCCTCATCTGAAAATAAGTTTACGACTAGGAAAATGTTGATTAGGTAGACTGTCATAGTAAAATCCAATTTTTCACCCCTTCAATACACTAAGTATGAACAAATCTGATGTCAACTGCTGCCATTGTTTGAGAACAATTTTAACCTTCCCCAATTTGAACAAGTTAATTCATCGTCTGTCAATGTTATATTCCTTACCAGCATCTTTCCTTGCGGCCTTGTTGTCCTCGACTTCTTGTAGAGAACCTTTTTTGCCTTGCTTCCAGCTGGTTTAATGAGGGCCATGGTTATAACAACCTCATAACAGTCTTTGACCCTTTTTGCAAGGTTACCACCAAACAACAGATTTCGTGGTGGTACACTGGTCGGTTTGCACATCTCGCCAAATTCGGGTTAGCACGGCCTAATAGCGGCCCTCCCGACATTATTAATTTCAAAATGCATTACAAAGGAGTCCCAGTTCATCCTGGTGTGCTTCAACCATATCATTTGTATCAATAACTTTCACCACAGCTGTAATACCTGCTTACAACAGTTTAAGCACAAAACTTCATCTCCTGGGCCCTAGCAGGCAAACCCATCTATGCAAATTTGGTGATTAACCACCGGTACCTTCAGGAGATCACAATTAACAGGAGCTTTATAGTTTTTTGCTACTTCATCCCATAGCTAGCTCCTGTAACTGGTGGGAGAGCATATACTGAATGGCTTCGGCCAATTCTAATCAATCGCCTTTCCTGCCTCTCTACACTCAGCAAACTTCCCAGCAATGTTCGGAATTACCTCCAACCGAACACCTTTACTGCTTCCCCCAGCATAGAAACAGTGTCAGCAAACGGCCCTGATAGAACATCCTCCTCACAGGCAGGATAGTTCTGCAGCCCTGAAACAGGTGCTGCTAGCACATGCTCTCCATCAGCCTGGCTTGGGCACCACTCCTCCTCAAGGAGCTGGAACATCCTCCTCACAGGCAGGATAGTTCTGCAGCCCTGAAACAGGTGCTGCTAGCACAAGCTCTCCATCAGCCTGGCTTGGGCACCACTCCTCCTCACGGAGCTGGTCCCTGTCGAGAATTCTTTTGTAATAGAATCTCGACGTGGGAGAGCCGTGAGCAAACGGACTCTCCTATGGAGGGTATAACCTCCAGGCCCGACTCATCTACAGGCCACAGAGACTTGCCAGTGGCCTTCCGCCCTACTGTGCAAGCCTCCACTGCCCCCCGGCAGTGGGTCCGCAACCACTGGCTGTGTAGCCAGCACCGGACCAGGTGTACCAGACGGGCCTCCATCCTCAACACTCTCCTGGTCACTCTCCTTTCTACCCCCGGAGCGCCTCGCCGACACCTTCTACACTTTCTGCAACATATCTACAAAAACTCCCAACCGTCGCAGAAAATGACCTGTGGTAAAATATTTCAACAAACCTTACCTCCGTTTAAACTTGTTAACGAAAACTGCAGATGCTGGAGAATCGAGGGTGAAGTCTGAAGAAGGGTCTCGACCCGAAACGTCGCCCATCTCCTTCGCTCCTTAGATGCTGCTGCACCCGCTGAATTCTCCAGCTTTTCGTGTAACCCATTTAAACCTACCGCTCGGAGGTGCGCTGCTGCTCCAACCGGCCGACTGCACCAGCGTCTGACGTCATGACGCACCAACGGCTGTACGGGCTTCTATTCACGTAGTCACTCACGTGACTCTGAAGTAAAATCTCATATGTGGGACCTTATCAAATGTGGGACCTTATCAAAGTTCCCCCTCTTCTCCCCTCCTTTCTACTCCTCTCTTTCCACTCTCCCCTCTTCTTCCCTCTTCTCTCCTCCACTCCACCCTCTCCTCCCCTCTCCTCTCCTCTTCACCCCTCTCCACTCCCCTCGCCTCCTCTCCTCCCATTTTCTCCCCTATCCTCTCTTCTCTCCTCTCCACACTCCCCTCTCCTCCCCTCTCCTCTTTCACCCTATCCACTCCCCTCACCTCCTCTCCTCTCCCCTTTACTATCTCCCCTCTCCCCTCCCTTCCCCTCCCCTCTCCAATCCTCTCCTCATCTTCTCCCTGCTCATCTCCACTCCCCTCTCTTCTCCCCTCATTCCGTCTCCTCTCCTCACTTATCTCTCCTCCCCTCTTCTTTCCTCTTCTCTCTTCTCCCCTCTCCACTTCCCCCTCCTCCTCTCCTATCCCCTACTCTCCTCTCCTCTCATATCCCCTCCTACATTCTACTCCTCTTTGCTCTGCTCTCCTCTCCCCTCATCTGCTCACCGCATCACCTCTCCTCCCCTCACCACTCGTCCACTCCCCTCTCCTCTCCTCTCCACTCCTCACCGTTCCTCCCCTCTCCTTACCTCCACTCACCTCTCCAATCCTCCCCTCCCCTCTCATCTCCTCTCCTCTCATCTCCTTGTCTCCCCTCCTCGTCTCCCCTCCCTCCCCTCCTCTCCCCCTCCTCTGCCCTCTCTCCCCCTGCCCTATCCTCTCCACTACTCTCCTCCTGTTAAAGAATAAATAGTAACCTTCCTTATTTAATTTTGATTTAACGAAAGATTGTTTTGGATGTGACAATTGGCATCTCTCGCTGGACCAGGTGCAGAAGAAGTTTGTAGGAATCGGCAAAGTAAGAATAGATGTATTACCTCTTGTCAGGGAATGTGTTGAAGGGTGGTTGGTAAATGTAGACATGAAATAGTAGATGAGATAACAGCTTGTTTAACTTTCTGTAAGGTGTTACATTAGTTCAATTTCACATTTCACGCTCACAGTTATTGTCACATGCATCAATTGGTACAATGAAATTTGCAGTACCATACAGCCATACAAATAAAAAAAACAGAATACACGATACTTTAACGTAAACATCCACTACAGCGGAAATCAACGTTCCCCACAGGTATGGAATGCAATAAAGTTCAGTCATCTTCCTCATTGTTCACCCGTGGTCGGGGTCTTTGAACCCACTGCAGTCACTGCTATGGACGGCCCGATGTACAGGCCCTCTCGCCGGGATGATTGGAACTCCGGCGTCAGAACGGATCGGAACACGCTCGCGGTTTGGAGTCTTTGAATCACCCGCGCCCCCTACCGTTTGTGGCATAGAAATGTTGCATTAAATCGGAGTCTTATGATTGGCTTGGAGAAGGGATGGTGGCGCGGGCTGCCTGACAGGTGAGATAAAATTATGTGAAGATGCCCTTGTATTGTGTTCGACTTGTATCTGTCCATTTGTTGTTGAATAAGATTAACATAAGCAAAATGTATGTTATGACTAATGAAATAATTGGTACCCATGTAGTTGATAGAATATTTCCGTGGAGTAGTATCTAACAAAAGTAAACTCAAGTTGTTTACTGCACAGTCTAACTGTCGGCTAATTCTGCTGTGAACTGGTGAGCAGTTTTACTGCAGTCATCTCTCCGTGATATCATGCAATAAAATCGTGAAGCAAATCTGCGAGGTCTCCGATTTTCATTTTCCATTAAATTCCCTCTAAATTAATTTCCTCCACACCTCCTGACTCTCTCCTCTCCTCTACTCCCCTCTCCTCCCCTCTCCTCCCCTCCCCTCTCCTCCACTCTTCACATTATCTCCTAACCCCTCTTCCCCTACCCTGTCCTCCCCTCTCCCCTCCTCTCCTCTCCTATCCCCATCCTCCCCTCTCCTCCCTTCTCCTCCTCCCCTTTTCTCTCCTCCCCTCAAATCCAGCACAATGATTATTGTAATTTCTTGGTGAGCGATTGTCCTCTCTCTCCTCCTCACATCTCCTCACCTCTCCTCCGCTTTCCACCCCTCTACTCCCCTCTTTGTTCTGATCACCTTCCCTCTCCTCTCTCCACTCCTCTCTTCTCTACTCACTTCTCTCTCTTCTTCCCTGTTTTCTCTCCTCTCCTCCCCTCCCCCTCTCCTCCCCACTCCATTCCGCTCCATTCCTCTCCACTCCTCTCCTCCCCACCCATCCTGCCTCTCATCCCCTCTCCTCCTTTTCTCCCTTCCACTCCCATCGACTCCTCTCTTTCCCCTCTTCTCCTCTATCCTCTCCTTACCTCTCCTCTCCTCCCTTCTTCTACCCTCTCCTCACCTCCCGTCCCCTCCTCTCGCCTCTTCTCCCCTCTCCTTCCCTCCCCTCTCCTCCCCTCCCCTCTCCTCTCCACTCCTCTCTGAAAGGGTTTAATGATCTCAAAGTTACAAAATAAATGCTTAACCTTTCTCCTATTGCAGTACCGAGAGCTCTGCACAAAAACCCCAGGTGTCCTGTCTTATAATATAAACACTAGCAAGATTTCAGCACAATAGCACTCAATAATTTGCTCCATGATATAAACAATCAGAAAGATGTTCAGACAACTCGGTTCTTACCCTCTACAGATTGTAATGTACAAACAATTAATTAACAATGTCAAAAACAATAGTGCTTGAATCTCCAAAAAACAGCTCCTTCAGCTCTCATATATGGGAGAACATTTCCTCCATCAGAAGAACTTGTCAATCTGATGTTAACCATATACGGACAAGGCAAGAGGCTGTACAATGCTCTGTACGATAAAGAATTGCTGATTATTAGGGTATAAATATATCTGATTGAACATTGCCTCTTTGTATGGGGAAATAAGGACTGCAGTCAGTATTTACATACTGTGTGAGCTGCCCTCCCACACCCACTTCTGAAATAAAGAAGTTACTGTATTACTAACTTTTATGTTGTTATCTGTTTGAAACAAATTGAACTTTAACATTGACGTAGTTGGCAGACTATTGCTGCAAACTATCTCCGAAGACTGAGTAAGAGACTACAGTTTGGCCGGGAACTCAAAGGGCATAGAGAGTGCACTATTGGTCCTTTGAGTCTGATCTCCTGAGAGTGCCTGGCAAAACTGTGGTCCTTTGTCCGAAGTTGATTTAGTTTCCTACCAAGATCCTTGACAGATAACGTAAGGTAAGACATTTTTGTTGATTGAGCAACTCAGACTTGGTCTGGGAGTATCATGTGTGTCGAGATGGCAGATAAAATATTAGAGGGTCCGGGTCCCGTATTTTTGATTGAACAGGTCGGATATAAATTCTGTTGATATGGAGCCGAATGGTGGGACAGGCTCGGGATATGTGATGTGGGAGCTCCAGTACATGTGGGAGTGTTAATATCAGAAATTTGGGTACTTGGGAAAATGGAAGATGTCTGTGAAAAGATCTGTGAAACCTGCTTGACATCATTTGCAGGGAGTTACAGAACCATGTGACATAGATGGCTCCAGGGACTCTGAAGCCTGGAAGGGGTTGCAGTATTTGGAAATACAATAGCAATATCAAGATTCCAGTTGCTCTACTCTTGGAATGTTCCTTAATGATTTTTGTGTCTATGGAATTGTTTTTCAACAATAAAATGGGTCTGGTCTTCCCAATAGCGAGAGTGGAATGAGATCTGTCTGTAATGGTGGGGTTATCTGAATGAAGTATTTAACAAAATAAAATGTGTTTTGAGCAAGATTGGCGGTGCTGGCTCGAAGGGCCGAATAGCCTCCTGCTGCACCTAGTTTCTATGTTTTCTATGTTTCTATTTACAAATTATGTATAACTTGAGGATGGTTTTATTCAGCGAGCATATAATTGATTAGATTGTGTAGGAAAGAACACACATATACACACACACACACACATATATGAATAGATGTATATAATCATATAACACACACATATATATTTCTCCAGATTTTTATATCTAATGATAAACTTTATTTCGGACTAGACTAGGGACAACATTAAATAAAAAAACATTGTAAACCTCCCCGCAACTTCATCCTGGTGTCCCAGCTGTGCTGATCCGGGCCAGACTCAGATCTTTGGATACGAGTGTGGAGACGGAAGCCGGTTACGGAAATGGTGCCGCAGATTACCCATGACCCTCTACGCCTTTTTCGTCAAGTGGACTATCTTGCTCGCTATAGGATCTTTGCTTTAAAGGGGGAAAGTTGGAAAATGTAGGTTGCTTGGTTTTTTCTGATGTTTCTTTTCTATTTCGTATCTTTTGAATTGAGTTTGAAAGGAGACCACAGTGGCCATGTGGCAGGAGATTGGAAATCTTAAAGTATATATATATATTAAAAGTGTTGATTTGGAAAATTGTTACTAGTATGTATTTATACTAGAAATTGAAAATTGTGAATAGTGGGGAGAATGGATTGAAATTGGAAATGTTAATTGCTGGAACACGACCAGCTTTTATATAAACATTCTGGTTGGAAAAGGATAATAAATCAGAGGGGCACAGAGAAAGGGAACTAGCTGACAATGGATTAGTCATGAATACATTGTTGACCACTCCTGTTTGATGGAAAAAGTGAAAGTTTGTATGGTTTACTTTAATCTGTTGTATTTTGCCTGTTTCTAAGATGCAAACAGTTATTTGGCAAGCCAGCTGAGATTTCACAGGATACTGAGGTTCTTCGAAGTGGGTCGATCTGATGCTTTGCTGAAATTCTCAGAAATATACAGTGTGTAGGATAGTATGGAGAACTACAGAAGGGGGGCAGAATAAGATATTGAGGTCCTTCGAAGTGGGTCGATCTGATGCTTTGTATAGCCAGTGTATAGGATAGTATGGAGAACTACAGAAGGGGGGCAGAATAGGATATTGAGGTCCTTCAAAGTGGGTCGATCTGATGCTTTGTATAGCCAGTGTATAGGATAGTATGGAGAACTACAGAAGGGAGGCAGAATAAGAGTACGGACAGCGACTGGATTGATTGATAAAGTGCACAAGATAACACAATGAGTAAGGTAACTGCAGTTGATTTGCTAAGTAAAAAGTTCCCTGTATCTAAAGAGGATATTATAAAGCGCTGAGAAATGGGGGAAAAGAAAGGAATATTGTGATGAAGTGGCCCAAGGAAGGCACTTTCAAGATAAATATGTGACAAGATGGAAGTAATAATCAAAAATTATATGCCTACAGATATGTTGGAAATGCAAAAAAGAAGAGAAAAATAGTTAGATGTACTTAAGCTGCTTAGAGAGTGTAAAGAGCTCAAACTCACACAGGTTGAAACACAAGCATCTTTATTGTTCAGGTCATTAACTACTAAGCAGGTGATCACACGTTCACACTGCTACTCTAACTGGTAGACAGTGGGCAGGATCTTACTCTATGAATGTTATAATTAGGCGGGGTTATAATTACTAAGCATTCTAATTGGCTAACATGCTATAGCCAATCTACATCTCTTCTTCTGTAAATGAAAAGCAGATAAAGCGTTATCACTATTCTGAGTAAACAAATGGTTAAATGCAAAATGCCACGTCTAATAATAATGGGGTTAAACATAATCGGTATATCTAACAGGCAGCTTGCTAACCCGCCTGGTCCTCGTACGGTAAGGAGCTGCCTCATCAACCTTTTCTTCCGAAAAGTTAAGGGCCCGTTTGGGTGAGCCCGAGGGGCCTTGGGGAGACACCGTAGGGGAAGACCGTTGCGGGGGTACCAGTGAACCGGTTACAAAAGGGAAAGGGGGAGCAGACCGACGTGGGGAGTGTTGGTGAATAGCAGCAGCAGGTACTGGAACGGCTGGAACAGCAATCACTTTAAAGTTCAGTGGAGGTGCGTCAGGACCCTGGAACACAGGAAGGAGGTGTTGATGGTTGTGTCTATAGATGATACCTCCTACATCGACCAGGTAGGAACGTGGTTCCTCTGCGGGGCCGTGGATGAACCTCAGTTTGTTATGTCCTTTGTCTGTCTGTACTCGGACCACTTGGCCTTGGATTAGTGGCTTAAGTGGTTTGTTGGTTTTATCGTCGGCACGTTTCTGCGCATCATGATTGGATTGCGCGCGCTTTTGAACTACAGCAGGGCTGAAAACTTAGGGCTTTAAATGATCTTGTGTCACTGGCATTGCAGTTCTCGTTCGGCCGGACATCAGGTTCTGGGCTGGAGAGCCTAAAACATTGTCTCTGGCAATATTCCTCAAGTTCAACAGGTCCAGGTAGACATTAGATTTGGCCAGATAGGAGCGTTCCATAAGTTGTTTAGCGCTTCAAACAGCACGTTCGGCAAGTCCATTGGACTGTGGGTATTCTGGGTTGCTGGTGACATGATGAAAGTTCCACCATTTGGCAAAGTCTTTGAACTTTTGGCTGGTAAATTGTGTCCTGCTATCAGTCTGAAGGCGGGCTGGAATGCCACGTAGGGAGAAGTGTTGTCGGAGTTTCTGGATGACAATTTCTGAGGAGATGGTTGGCAGAAAGTCAATTTCAAACCAACTCGACTATGAGTCCACTAACACGAGGTAGGTGCTTCCCGTGCCTGTCAAAGATATCGGCAGCCACGGTTGACCACGGTAGAGAGGGAGCAATTTAGGACAGCAGAGGTTGTTTTTGTTGGTGTGGCGCCTGCTTGTTACAGATCGCTCATGATTCTGTTTTTTTCCCGAATGTATTTGGTCATTTCAGGCCAGTAGATCATTTCTTTAGCTCGTTGTAGGGTAGCCTCAACACCTGGGTGGCCACCGTGGATCTCCTCGTAATATTCATTTCACAGAGAGCGGGGGATCACCGTCTTGTGACCCTTTACTATCACTCTGTCTTGTAGTACAAGTTTGTCACATACCAGAAAGTAGGGTCGCAGTTCAGAGGGAGTTGTTTGGCCACCCACCTTTGATGATTGAAGTTAGAAGCTGGGAGATTTTGTCTGCGGCAGTGTGTTCGGCGAGCGGCGCAGGCGGTCAGTTGGTACGGAGGAGACTTTCAGAACGGAGAATTCTTCTCGTTCGAATGGGCGTTGTTTGCTGGTGGCGCATGGGGCTCGAGATAGAGTGTCTGCGATGTGCATGGCTTTACCTTTTTTGTAGGCATTGCGAAAATCGAACCATTGTAGCTGCATCATCGTGCGTTGAAGCCTGGCTGGGGCTGCATGGATCAGCTCGCTCAGGGTGGTGACCAACGGCTGGTGATCAGTCTCTACTGTAAAAGTTTTGCCGAAACTAATGTCTTTGAATTTGGAGCAGGCAAAAACTACAGCAAGCAGTTCTTTTTCTATCTGTGCATAGTGCTGTTCAGTATCCATCAGGGTTCATGAAGCGTAGGATACCAGCATGACATCACCGTTGAAATGGATCTGCAGGCATGCAGTGCCTAGTCCGTACTGGGATGCATCGCAGGTAATTGTGACTGGCAGGCTGATATTGAAGTAAAACAGAGTGGGTGCACTGGCGAGCTGTAGTTTTAGTCTCAAAGGTTCGCTGGTGGTTTGGGTGTTGTCCTTGTGGGTTAGCTGACAATTCGCTGAGATTGGGGATAAATTTTCCCAGGTAGTTGACCATGCCTAGAAATCGTTGTAGGCTGGTGACGTCAGTTGGTACTGGCAGCTCGTTGATTGCTGCAGTCTTCAGCGGATCAGGCTTGAGGTCCATTGCTAGTGAACACGTGACCTACGTAGGTGACTTTGGGAACCCTGAACTTTCACTTCAGAGGGTTCAGTTTTAAATTAATGTCTCTGGCTCGTTCCAGCACCTTGCTCAGTCGCGTTGCGGCCATAAACTAGGATGTCATCAACAATGATGGCACAGGGAAATTCTGCAAACAGTTGTTCCATTGCACGCTGGAAAACTTCGCTAGCAGAGTTGATGCCGAAGGACATTCAAACGGGATTTGCCAGAAATAGTTTTTGGCATCCAAGACTGAGAACACCGTTGCGTTACCGATTTGTGCCGCTATATCTTCGGTGGTCCTCATCGGGTAGTGTTGGCGTTTGATCGCTGTGTTCAAATCTTTAGGATTGATGCAGATGCGTAACTCTTTCTTGTCTTTCTCTGTGGTGACAACAATGGTGGAGACCCAATCAGAAGGTTCGCTGACTTCAGCAAGAACTCTGATGGAGACCATACGCTTCAGTTCATCGTGTATTTTCTCACGCATGCCATGCAGGATGGGGTGAGGGGCACGTATGATATGGGTGGTCAACAATGATCTTATATATTGTAGGTAGTTTGCCGAGTTTGTTGTCAAACAAGTCTGTAGTTGGATAGCATCTGTCTGGTTGGTTCCCCTGTCAAACAGAGTTTGTGGACAGATGCCTAGTAGGGTTTCAGAACTTGGCTGAACGATGTAAAATAGTAAGTACTTGGTCTGTTCATTGATGATACATTTGAAATCAGCTTTACCCAGTGGGTGAAGGACTTCTCCTCCGTAAGCATGTAGAGTGGAGGAGTCTTTATTCATGAGCTCAGTGGTTCTTATCTTGTTGAACACTTTGAGTGACATGACGTCTGGCGCCGGTATCAATTTTGGCGATCAGCGGTTTGTTATTGATTATCATGGTCACTGCAGGATCAGTAACTTTGCCTGGGATGTGCAGGTTTAGGTAGACTCGGTGTCTGTGTTATCAAAGTCGTTCCTGTGGGAAGATTCGTCTTGTTCATGGGAATCAGAATCAGACCGGTCTTGTTGAATCAGGTGCAGCTTCGTCCTTGAAGCTGTACTCGCACTAGATCGACAACAATTAGTAAAGTGGTTGAGTTTCTTGCAATTATTATATACTTTCCCATGGTCTATGCAAAATTGGCACCCCCTGGGATGGAAATAGTTACAGTTTGTGCACCTCATGTTAGGCATGTTCTGATCTTTGCTGGACGCATTGAGAAATCTTTGCGGAAACTAGCCAAAATCATATTAAATTGTTGATTAGCATTCGCACTATCAAAATTAGCCAGTGGTGCTACAGTCTCAGCCATCCGACAAGCATGAATCGCTTGCTCTAAAGTCAGTTCTGCATTCCGCAGCAGTTCGGCTCGCAGCTTGCGGTCGCTCATTCCTCCCACAATTTTATCACAAACTAGCTCATTTGTCAATTCACTAAATCTGCATCGAGAGCTGATAGTGGCGGCGCTGATATCCGGAAGTGGCGGCGCTGCTTGGCAGCTGCAGCTCACCTGCAGTCCGTCTGTTTTTTCTTTTTTTTTGTTTTCTTCTGTCTGTTTTAGTTTAGTTTATTAAGTTGTGTAAGTGTGGGTGTGGGGGGGTGGGAGAAACATGGTTTTAGTCTCTTCCTTCGGGGGAATGCGACCTTTTCTTGTCATTTCCTCTGTCTCCGTCTCCATCTGCGCTGAGGCCTAATGGCGGAGCTGACGGCCTCCGGGCTGTGGCGGTGTTCCGGCAGCGGAAGCGGTTCGACTGGCCCGACCTGGCAGCAGCAGTGGCCCGGCTTGGAGCTGTGGCCTGAGTTTGGAGCCGTGGCGACGTTCCGGCAGCGGCCCGGCTTGGAGCTGTGGCCTGAGTTTGGAGCCGTGGCGACGTTCCGGCAGCGGCCCGGCTTGGAGCTGTCACCTGAGTTTGGAGCCGTGGCGACGTTCCGGCAGCGGCCCGGCTTGGAGCTGTGGCCTGAGTTTGGAGCTGTGGCAACGTTCTGGCGTTCCGGCGGCGGTGGCGGCGCGGCTTCCTAGGCCCGGTCGCAGGCCCAGTAGACGCCATCGTTGGGAGCTCGCAGGTCACAGGGAAGAAAAAGAAGGGAAGAGACAAAGACTAAGACTTTTGCCTTCCATCACAGTGAGGAGGTGCCTGGTGAACTCACTGTGGTGGATGTTAAATTTGTGTTTATTGTGTTTGTTATTTTTATTATATGTATGACTGCAGGCACGAAATTTCGTTCAGACCGAAAGGTCTGAATGACAATAATGGTAGCATGTCATTTCATTTCATATGTCTCAGGTCGCTGATGAATCGTTCCACAGGCTCGTCAGTCTGTTGCATCCGAGCAAAAAATCTTGCTCTCTCAAGGATTCTGTTAGACAGCAGGTCACACAGTTCTCTAAACTTTCTCAGCAACAACATAGAGTTGTCAATAGGTTCAGCTGGCAGCAATGCCTGGCCATTCCCATCCAGTTAGGCAGGTGCAAATTCAAATGAGTCAGCGCGGATCATAGCCTCTGGACCCGCTAAATTCAACAGCAGTGAAGCCGTCGTCGGATCGTTCCGGTGAACGATGCGGATATAATGAGAGTAGTCCTTCTCAAACATTCGCCATCGCTCGGTGATATCAGAATCAAACACAAGCAGGCTAGGCTTTCGAAAAGAGTTAGCCATGTTCTCAAATCACAAAAAAACATGCAGGGTGGGAGTTCTCCAGCTCATTTAGTCCTATACAGCTCGTCCAGGACTAGGGATTTATCAGCCTGTGGAGGGATATAAGCAGCTGTAAGGAGGACTGAGTTGAACTCTCTGGGGAGGTAGAAAGGTCTAGCTTTAATGGTCAGCAGCTCCAGAACCAGGGAGCAGTGTGTAGTGAAAACGCAGACATCCGTGGCCCACGAAGAGTTAACCATAAAGCATTCTCCCCCTCCTCTCGACTTGCCTAATTCCTTCGTTCTGTCTTGTCGGTAGACGGAAAAACTCTGCGGAGTTACGGCACAGTCGGGTACGCTAGTCTCCATTCACGTCTCTGTGAACGCCAGAATACAGCAGTTCTTAATGCCCCGATGGTGTTCGATCCGTGCGTGCAACTCATCCAGTTTATTGTCCAGGGAATGCACATTCGCTAGCAGGATGCTGGGCAGAGGAGGTTTGTTTCTTCGCCGACTTCTGCACAGAACGCCGGCACGCTCTCTTTGCTTTCTTTGCTTTCCTCCGCTGCCACCGTGCAGATAAGCAAAGCCAGGGGAGGGTACCAATATCAATAACCGGCTTAGTTTCTTACCTCCAAAAGTAATTGTCGATCATACTGAATGCGTGAAAGAACAGTATGTACAAAAAGAACAAGTAATAAAAAATAAATACACACACATTTGCTGAGATGACGCAGAGCTCTCGTCAGTGCAGCCATCTACACGGTGCACTGGAAGCACAGGAAGGTGTGGGGGTAATAAGCAGAAGGACTCGGTGGAAGATGTTAAAAGGAAGGTGAAAGAATTGCAAAGGAGGTTAGAATAACTGAGAAGTAAGAAATTGCGTTTAGAATGAGAAAGAAGGCACTCCAAAAAGGATTAAAGTTACGATGAGGGATTACGTGAAGACCCCGCCAGCACGCATGCGCGACATTCTTCAAAGCAGCGGTGTGAAATATAGTAAGATAAGAGAACTAGCATATCAGTTGACCTTTATAATAGAGGGTTTGGGAGCGGAGGGCACGTAATCCCTCATCGTAACACCTCATAAAATAAAGATCAAACTTCGAACTGGTAAGTTCTCATTTAATCTTACTATTTTACTTCGGAGTCACGTGAGTGACTACGTGAAGATTTCAAAGCTCTGTGAGTTCATGCCCTGGAACGAATTCATGCTCGCACACTGCCATTATGAGAAATGGAGGAAGTATGTTAACGTATTTCAGACATGAAACTGTGCTGAAAAACAAAAATGTATTTATTTCACAATACCAAATAATAATACTCCTACATCGGGGAAATTATAAAACAGAACTTAATATTTTTTCCGCAAACATCTCAGGTGCGGCCACGGGTTTATTGTAAAACCGCTGAAAGGTTTTTTCATTAGTCCAACCCGCTGTTCCAAGGATGTGGTCCATTGGAACTTCCATCATCCTTGCCGCCGATGTGGATGCAGCCCTGGTGGAGTGAGATTTAAATACGTTAGTGTCCACCCCCGCTGCACCCAATACCACCCTTAACCATCTTGAAATGGTTTGCACGGTGACTCTATGATGGGTGGCTTATGAACAAAGCTCTCTCCATGCCCCTGAGACTCTTGGTGACCTCTATGTAGCGTAAAATGTGGGTCACGATACATAGACGGCTGTCTATGGGATAGGCCAGGAAATCCAACTTTTGGCCAGATGATCCAGGCCTGTCTTGCTTGAGTAACCCCTGTATAAAGAAAATTACCTTGCTGTTGGTTATGACCATGGCATCCATACTTAACTTGTGTAGGGACTGGACCCGTTGCGCCGTCACGAGTGCCATCAGCATGACCATTTTGTAGGTCAATTTGTCTAATGAAAGGGATGTTATTGGTGCCCACCCTCGGAGCATGGTTAGTACAATGCCGATATCCCAGGTCTGGGAATATCTAGGCCTGGGGGGATTTGAATTAAATGTTCCCCTCATTAATTTTTACACCAAAGGGTGAGACTCCACTGTTAGGTGATCGCAACCTCGCTCGAGATAGTTGGATAGGGCACTTCTGGCACAGTTGATGGCACTGTAGCTCAAACCCTCATCGAAATGAAGGCTTGCCAGGAACTCCAGCCCTTCCGTGATGGTGGCTGTGTCATATGTGGTGTTCGTTTTTGTGCCAAACACCTCCCATTTCTTCACGTATGGTACTGTCTCCTGGTGGACTCCCTGCACGATGCTGTGATGGTATTGATTGTTCGGTCCGAGAGTCCATAGTCCAGAAGTGGCCTTTTCAAACCCTGCAAACCAATAGGTTTATCCGGTCATGGCACGGGTGACTCTCCCCTGTCACAGGGTGTACCAATAAACTCGGACATTTATTTATTGGGATGCATAGTTCTGAGACCATGTCCAGTACCACAGGGAACCATGGTTGAGTAGGCCAGTCGGGAACAACCAGAATACCCGATGCGGAGTCTTGTTTAATTTTTTGCAAGACCCGACTGATGAGGCAGAAGGGGGGGAAATGCATAGAAAAACAAATCACCCCAGTGTAGCGAGAAAGCGTCCATCGCTACTGCTCCAGGGTCTGGTTCTCATGCAACACATGTTGATATTTGGTGATTGAGTCTGGATGCAAAAAGGCCGATATCTGGTGTTCCATACCGATCTACAATGTCGGCAAACACTTTGCGGTCCAACATCCATTCGTTGTGTTTGTGTGACGTGGTGTCCGCCACTGCATTTAGCCTACCTGGAAGGTAAGTGGCTGATATCCAAATGCTCCTTTCTAGGCACCAGTGGCAGATTGTATTGACCAATTCGTCACAGGATATCGACTTTATTCCACCTATATAACCATATAACCATATAACAATTACAGCACGGAAACATATGATTGATATAAGCCACAATAGTGGTATTATTAATTTGTAAGCTTACATGCAGATGGTGCCTGTCTGAACAGTAAGCCAGGAGTTCATGAAATGCTCCCAGCATTTCTAGATAATTAATTCCTAGTGCCGGGAGTAGGGTTAATTCATGTGCACTCCATCTACCACCACAACTGGAGGTGGTATTAGTTGCTCCCCAACCTTGTGGTCTGGCATCAGTTTGTCGTATAACCGAGGGATTTGTGATTGTGATGGGGTTAGAGCAATGTCGAGCATTATCTATCCACCATTGTCATTCCAATTTTGCTTTCCCTGGTAATTGCATTGGCCTGTCAAAATGGCCCGCATGGTGCTTGAGTGCTGCTATTTTTGCCCTTTGTAGGTTTTAGTAATGTAGAGGGCCAAATTGTGTGGCTGGGAAAGCAGCCACAAGCTTCCCAATCACCCTGGCTACTTGCCGAATAGATGGTTTCCTGTTGCCAGTAAGGCTGTTGCATGCTTCTATCAAGTCTGACGCTTTGTTCGGTGGCAAAGTGACAGACATATGAACAGAATCAATTGTAAAACCCAAATAGTCCATATTTGTAGAAGGCATCAATTTTGATTTATCTGGATGAATGATAAATCCCAGCTATTGAAATAGGTGCTCGGTGGCTGAGACGGCCAGTTTGGCCAACTCCAAATTTTTTCCCACGATTAAAATATCATCGAGGTAAGCCATAACAATATGTTTTTGTTTCCTGAGACACGCTAAAGCTGGCTTTAATAAGTTGGTAAACAGTCTGGGTGCTGATGATAATCCATTAGGTAGTGCTTTGTACTGCCAGAGCTGCCCCATCCAAACAAATTTCATGCATGCCATGAAGTACCTATTGGAAATTAGCTGTTTGGCCGTGACAAAGGTTTCCATTTTGAAATGGGCATACTGCATGAAAGTATTCAGTTCAGTCAAATCTATGATGATGCGCATCCGCCGTCTTTTTTACTTTTAGTGAAAATGTTCGATACAAACTCATGAGACTCTCTTTTGGTTTTCTCAATTACCCCTTTTGGATTTAGTCTTAAGAGTTCAGCATGACCTTCTGTCTTTTCTTTGTGTGAAAGTACAAACTTCTGACTAGGCGTATGCTGAACAGGGGAAGGGAGTTTGTGAACAAATTCAATTTTATATCTCTGAATACTTTCCAGTATGAAAGGATCAGAAGTTAAAGTGCTCCATGCATCCCGAAACAAGTGCAACCGTCCCCCAACCCATGAGGAGTTTAAACATGTGATGTTCCTGAGGCAACCAGACCCATCTACCTCCATGGTTACCGGCGGTGCTGCGTTGGTTGCCTCTGTCCTTGTTTCTTGTGATGTGGAGGCGCTGTGGTGTGGGGTTGGCGCACCTTCCAAGAAGGCCGTGCTGGGCCATGGTCTAAAAAAGACCATTGAGCAGGTTGACCAGCCTTCGAGCTTTCACCAGCAGGTTGTCTATCGCCGAATCATTGTCTGCTGGTGGATGCATAGGGGTGCTGCCGCCGCTGGTATGGGGACTTGGTGGCAGCCGGCACCTTAATCATGCCTATTGCCTTCGCCTCTTCATCGAGGTCTTTGACCTGTTTAGGCAGGTTGTCCACAAATAGCAATGTTAGCGACTGTGCACTGCTGGGTCTGCACAAACCCGCGAACTTGGGGTTGAGTGCAGGCCGGATGACACTCTTTCTGTAACTGTTGATCTCATATTGAGTGTTACATAGGAGAGCTAGAGAGCATCCTGCAGCTCCTCTGGCATTTCCACTCCGTCCACTGTCCTGGCAACAGCCGTAATCCCAGCAGCCAGTAGTTTGAGGATCTTCTGGAGTTTGACTTCCTGGCTCCTGATGCCAGGGCTCATGTTACCCCACATAGGGTTGTTAACAGCAGGCACATTGAGGGAGACGCAATTCTCCGGAGCTAAGTACTTTGCTGCTGGTGGCAATTTGCAATTGATGGCTTGCTCGTGCAGTTGGTTAGTTGCCATGTAATTTATACTGGCTGCCAACTTTGGATGTAACGGCAGCCCTTTTTGGGTAGGCATCGCAAACTTCGTGACCATACCCAATAGCTCCTCTTCAGGCATGCCTAGCATAGATGTATCTTCAGCCATGCCCCCTTCTTCAGAGTCAGCCCAGTTCTGACTTCTAATGCTCCCCTGCAAGGAGGGTGAGACATTTGGCAGTCCTGTAAAGGATGCTGCCGTGGGTCTGCTAAGAGACCCACTGTGACCATGGTGGAGCAGTTGGAGCAACTGCTCCACCATCCGCTCCATGCGGGACAGTCGACCGACCAACCTGCTGGCTGCCTCCTTCGTGGTCCTCAGCAGCAACTTTGGCAGCGGCTCTTTTGGACTTTGTCCAGGACTCCATGGTGCGCTCTGAAACACAACAACACACAGAGCCGACAAACGACCACAGACTGGTAAGTACTTACCTGCGGGCCGTTTTAAAACTTAAGCTGGAGGAGCGGCGCTCCTCCTGCCTGTCGCTTCGCAACGCGTTCGACAATATGTCGCGCATGCCTGCTGGCGGGGTCTTCATGTAGTCACTCACGTGACTCCGACGTAAAATTCCACAGATTCACCACTCTGTGTGAAAAATGATTTTCTCATCTCGGTCCTAAAAGACTTCCCCCTTATCCTTAAACTGTGACCCTTTGTTCTGGACTTCCCCAACATCGGAAACAATCTTCCTGCATCTAACCTTGTCCAACAGTTTAAGAATTTGGTAAGTCTCTGTAAGATCCCCCCTTAATCTTCTAAATTCCAGCGAGTACAAGCCGAGTCTATCCAGTCTGTCTTCATATGGAAGTCCTGACATCCCAGGAATCAGTCTGGTGAACCTTCTCTGTACTCCCTCTATGGCAAGAATGTCTTTCCTCAGATTAGGAGACCAAAACTGTACGTAATACTCCAGGTGTGGCCTCACCAAGACCCTGTACAATTGCAGTAAATCCTCCCTGCTCTTGTACTCAAATCCTTTTGCTATGAATGCCAACATACCATTTCTTTCTTCACAGCCTGCTGCACCTGCATGCCTACTTTCAATGACTGGTGTACCATGACACCCAAGTCTCGTTGCATCTCCCCTTTTCCTCATCGGTCACCATTCAGATAATAGTCTACCCTCCTGTTTTTGCCACCAAAGTGGATAACCTCACATTTATCCACATTATACTGCATCTGCCATGCATTTGCCCACTCGCCCAGTATATCCAAGTCATCCTGCAGCCTCCTAGCATCCTCCTCACAGCTAACACTGCCCCCCAGCTTCGTGTCATCCGCAAACTTGGAGATGTTGCAATCAATTCCCTCATCCAGATCATTAATATATATTGTAAATAGCTGGAGTCCCAGCACTGTGCCTTGCGGTACCCCACTAGTCACTGCCTGCCATTCTGAAAATGACCCGTTTACTCCTACTCTTTGCTTCCCGTCTGCCAGCCAGTTCTCTATCCACATCAATACTGAACCCCCAATACCGTGTGCTTTAAAAAGAAAAAGTGTGAAAAAGGGGAGAAAATGTTGTCAGTAACAACAGACCTGGTTGAAAAGACTGAAATAAGTGATGCACCGACATACAGTGAGTCCTATGACAGAGCCAAACGGGGGCCAGAGATTCCATGCTAATAATAAATGTCTTTGGGGGAGCATTTCCTCAAATGCCCTATCAGAAGCAAAATAAATCTAGATATAAGCCCAGACAGGACTGGGGTCCCCAAGGGAGGGAGAGATCTCAAGGAGGAGGTCGAGGAAGCCTAGTAAGGAGGCAAGTAATTGATAAAGTGTGCTGGGGATGTGAACAGGTATGGAAATCAGGAAATAATAATTATATCAAGATAGTGGTGAAAATAGCTATGATAGGAACATTAAGAAGAGGTATGAAATACACCTAGACTAGGATGCTGCAGGGATTTAAATACTCACCCCATGTTTTTAATCATACTCTTAGAGAGTACGTTGATACAGTATGTGGATGATTTGTTGTTTTGTGCCACAAGTGAGGTGCAATGTGAGTGAGACATTTTACTTGGGAGTCATGTGAGTGACTTCGTGAAGACCCTGCCAGCACGCATGCGCGACATATCCTCGACCGCATGCGAAGCGACAGGCAGGGTGGAGGGTCGCTCCTCTACTGCAACGGACCTGCAGGTAAGGAACAACTAACCTGAGGTTGATTTTTCTTCACCCAGGGACTCTGTGCAACATTACCCCACCAACGGGCCGCTTCGAGACTAACTGCAAACCGCGGGATGCGGGCAGTCAGCGGCGGCAGCAACAGACCAGAGTCGGGCAAGCCCGTTGACCCAGGAGGGTCCGGGCTCACAGACTCGCCGTTCGTAGCGACGGCAGAGTGGCAGCCCGACTCAACACCGCAGCCCGCAGGCTGACGGCAAGGCTACCCGGATGTCGGGCAAGCCCGTGACCCAGGAGAGTCCGGGCTCGGAGACTGCCATTCGCGGGTAGCGAAGGCAGAGCCGGGACCCCGACTCACAACATAGATCGGAGACTTGCCTTTAGCGGGAGTGTATATTCCCGCATGAGAGTCTGGTCACCATGGGAGCTGGGGGGGGGGGGGGGGGGGGGGTGGGGTGGGGGGGGGGGGGTAGTGCGCTCCTCCACAGGCAGCTTCAAAGAGGTAAGTTATACTAACCTTGAGTTGCTTAGCTTCTGTAGTAGACTTTGCTTACGGAAACGATGGATGGGAGACCAGAATGAAGGCATCGAAGCATGCCTCCAAGGGCCACGGGACTTCGGATGGGAGTCAGCGGCCACAATCCCCGGAGCTGCCCGCAACACCGGCAGCACCCGCTTCACGGGCCGGGATAAGAACGCGGAAATCGGGGAGCTCTGCGCAGCCAGGACCCGACTCTCCACCACAGCTGACTATGGAACCGCATGGTGGTAGGAGCACCGCGCGGGAGCAGGGTAGGGAAGACCCTGACTCCCTACCACTGTCACCTAAACATGGGGACAGTGGCATGAAGGTGCGTAAATGTGTTCCCCACTCTGTGGCACGTTCTGTCTCCCCTCCTATGCAGGTCACCAGAGGGCGGACCAGGGGAAGAACCGCACTAAGGTCGAAGAGCCCCGCTGTAGCGGCCGGCGTCGACTTGCCACCGGAGCAGTCCGCCAGATCGCGGACCGGTGAGGGATCGAGGTCTGAGTCTGGGAGCCCTGCAGGTGCGGCCGGCGCAGACTCACCACCGGGGGAGCCTGCCAGATCGCGGCCGGTGGTAAATCATCTCGGTCACCACACCCCGCAGAGCCCCGCTGGAGCAGCAGGCAGCGACATCTTGCCTAGGCACCCTAGACATCACCTTGAGGTGCGGGCCGATGGCAGAAGCCTCAGTAGTTCAGGAGAACCTGAGGAAGTCGACTTGTTGTCCGCAGATAGCGGCGGCGGTCGCCTGGCCCGCATGGAGCGCATGATGGAGCGACTCCTTGAGCGAGATCTCCCGCAGCAGGACCGGTTGTCCTCAAGTCCAGGAGACATGCATCTGGGCCACCCAGCATGTCCCCTTCATCGGTGGTGAGTGCCAGGGGTCAGCAGCTGGCTGACGTAGAAGAAGGGTTGGCGCAGGGACCTGCAGCACCTGAGAAACCCCCACAGGGCTATCAGAACCTATCCACCGGTCGCACCCTATCTGCAAAAGCCTTTTAGGCAGAGCCCACAGCGACCAGCGTGGAAGATGCGCCAACCCCACATCCCAGCAACACTATGAACCAAAAAAGCGCAGAGCATCAAGGCCGCCGGTAACCATGGAGGTAAGGGGGTCTGGTTCTCTTGGAAGTGCTGCATGTATAACCTCACAAGTAGGAGGGAGGTTGCGTACATTCTGGGATGCATGGGGATTCTGATTGTCACTATCCCAGGGAACAAAGCAATAGACATAATAGAGGCATGTAACAGCCTTGATTGCGCCAGGAAACCGACTATTAGACATGCTGCTAAGGTAATTGATAAACTTGTAACTACATTCCAGCTACACAATTTGGGCCGTTACACTATCAAAACTTGCAAAGAGCAAAATTCTTAGCATTAAAAGCGAATGCTGGATATCTTTACAGGCCTATGCAGCTGCCAAACAAGGCATAAATTGAGCTACAATGGTGCATTAGCAATGTTTGTGATTGTTTAATCCCATCATTACATCAAACCCATCAGTCGTGTTACAAACCGACGCAAGCGCCAAGGGCTGGGGAGCTACCAACACCACTTCCAGTTGGGGCGGTAGATGGGATTTGCACGAGTCTACTCTTCTTCAATCACAAGGTATAAACTATTTCAAAATGCTGGGAGCATCACGGCCTGCGGGCTTACTGCACTAATCTGCATCATACGCATGTCCGTCTTCAAAATAAATAATACCACTGAGGTGGCATATTTAAACCATATGGGAGGTATCAAGTCAATATCTTGTGATGAATTGGCAAAAATTAATTTGGCTCTGGTGTAGTGAAAGAAATATTTGGATATCAGCTACGTACCTTCCGGTCAAGCTCAATACAGTGACGGACACCAGGTCACGAGTATTTAATAACGAAATCAAGTGGATGTTGAATCTCCAAATATTTGCTAAAATTATAGCCAAATTTGGAACACCAGATATCGATCTCTTTTACGTCCAGGTTGAACCATCAGATACCAACATATGTCTCTTGGGAACCAGATCCTGGGGTAGTGGCGATGGACGTGTTCTCGCTACGTTGGGGGAAATGGGTTTTCTATGCTTTCCCCAATTCTGCTTCATCAGTCGGGTATTGCAGAAAATTCAACCAGATTCTGTAACAGAAAGGACCATGGACATCATACAGAATCGTGCAGAGAGTCCACTAGGAAGCAGTACCTCACTCACATAAGGAAATGGAAGGTTTCTATAGTTGGACCAAGACCACCTACAAATCTGCTACGATCTCCAATGTGTGGGCATCCTCGCAGGCCTTCATTATGATGAGGCCCTCAGTTGCAGTTGCATATACAGTGCCAGGAGTGCACTGTCATCCTATCTCAACATTGGAGTGGAATCTCACCAGCTGGTATCCTAACTATGAGGGGTATATTCTATCCAACCCTGCCTGACCACGATATTATATTACCTGGGATATAGGGGTGGTGTTGACCCTATTCAGGAGCTGGTCGCCTATGACGGATCTACCACTGGACTAACTCACCTTTGAAGTGGTGATGTCAATGGCACTGACCACAGCACAATGGGTCCAGACTCTACAGGAACTAAAACTGGATAGAATGGTCTCGACCCCCAATAAAGTGACTTTCTTTATACATGAGTTGCTTAAACAACACAGACCTGGGTCTACAGGTCTGAAAATGGGCATCAGGAATATGGATTTTTTTTTTAAAGAAGGAACTGCAGATGCTGGAGAATCGAGGGTACACAAAAAGCTGGAGAAACTCAGCGGGTGCAGCAGCATCTAAGGAGCGAAGGATGCTTAGGAAGAAGGGTCTCGGCCCGAAACGTCGCCTATCTCCTTCGCTCCTTAGATGCTGCTGCACCCGCTGAGTTTCTCCAGCTTTTTTGTGTACCATCAGGAATATGGAGACAGGTCTGTTATCAGCCATGAAAACCCACCACAGGGTGATGGTGCAGACTATTTCCAGGTGGCTCAGGGTGGTATTCGGTGCAGCAGGTAAGACACTAACATTTTTAAATCTCATTCTACCAGGGCTGCATCCACATCAGCGGCGAGGACCATGGAGGTACTCATGGATCATGTCCTCGCAATAGCGGGCTGAACCAGTGAAACTACATTTCAGTGTTTTTATAACAAACCTGTGGCCGCTCCCGCAATGTTTGCGGAGTCAGTTTTAAGTGCTGTTCCCTGAACGTTTGTCCCCGAGTTCAGGGTTTATTGTTTGTATTAACAAATGTGTTATTATTTTTCAGCTTGTTCAAGTCTGAAATACGTTAACATACTTCCTCCATCAGTATTATGGCAGTGTGTGAGCATGGATGTGGTCCAGGGCATGGAATCGCAGAGCTTTGAAATCTTCACAAAGTCACTCACTTGACTCCAAAGTAAAATAGTAAGATTAAATGAGAACTTACCAGTTTGAAGTTTGATCTTTATTTTATGAGGAGTTGCGATGAGGGATTTCGTGCCCTCCGCTCCCAACCCTCTATCATAAGGACAACTGGTATATTAGAGTCTCTTTAATCTTACAATCTTCAGTCATTGTTGTTATCTGTGATTCCACACCGCTGCTTTGAAGAATGTCATGCATGCGTGCTGGCGGGGTCTTCACAAAATCCCTCATCACAACTCCTCATAAAATAAAGATCAAACTTCAAACTGGTAAGTTCTCGTTTAATCTTACTATTTTAATTCTCTTGGAAAAGCTGAACAAAGAATCCAGGAAGAAGCTGCAGTTTTGTCAACAGCAGGTAGAATATTTAGGACGAGTAATATCCAAAGGAGTAAAAGCTATAGCACAGGATCAAATTGAGGTAATAATTAAAGCTCCCAAACCTTAGACAGTAGGACAGACGATGACGTTCTTGGGAATGGCAGGATTTAGTTTAACCTAGATTGGAAAGTATGTTGAAATTGTGATGCCATTAAGGAAAATAAAGAAGGAAGCAAGACTCACAAGTCTGAGAAATGTTTTACAGTCAGAGCCATTGAATGATGAAAACAAAATGGTTTTATTTGTGGATGTTTCTTGTTATAGGGATCATAGTAATCTTGGTGCCTTGCGTACTCAGTAAAATATAAGACCTGTGACCCCAATGTAGAAATTCTCGGCATGTTGTTAAGACCTTTCTATTTGCCTCGGGAATTTGGGTGCATTTTGCCGTTTGTTGTATAAGTGCCTCCCAGCGGCAAAGCGTCATTGGCGGCCGGGGCAATAGCGTTCATGAACAACAACTTAACTGCGCTGACGCACCGGCAATAGTGCTTGGGGATTTGAATCAGTGTCGTTTGGTGATCGTGTTACCTGGATTCGAACAGTACATCAAAGATAAAACCAGAAAAGACAATACCTTGGACAAATGTTTTGTAAATGTTAAAGGGGCTTATGCATCTGTGTAAGCCACCCATATTGAATTCTGATCATAATGTTGTGCACATGATTCCTGTGTTTAAGACCAAATTTAAGCCAAAAGAAAGCCAGAAAAGAAAGTGATAAGGACATGGACAAATGAACGTAGGGAACAGTAGAGCTAATAGGACTTGATGTTTCAATCCCTGCAGTAAGTCAGCACTCTTGCTATTTGCAGTGGGAGTGGTGAAAGGTAGGGTAGGTACGTCATCGAGGTCATCAGGTGGGCACCCTCGTTCTTTGACGTTTCATTGATAAGCCCACAACGTCTCCAGAGGGCTCAACGGTGATAGCTGGCGTCCCCTCGATTGTATACCCTCCTGTCTTCATCTTGCAGCCCAATTGTTGTCTCTCCTTTTGATCCAAATCCAATTGCTGTTTTTTCTGCAGAATTTGATAATGACTTGATTGCTTGTTGGAGGGAGCGACCCCTCACCCTGGTCGTAGATGTAACAAAAAATCCCCTGCATCCCACTTCAACAGAGAAAATCTTGGTCTTCCAGCCATTCTGGGAAGCTTCAGTTGCCAGTTCAGAGTACTTGGTCTTTTTCCTCTCATAAGCTTCTTCAACAACACCTTCCCATGGAACTGTCAATTCCACAATGTACGCCAACTTGGTTGTTGTGGACCACAGGACCATATCTGGTCGGAGTGTTGTAGTTTCAATGTCTGGGGGAAACACAAACCTTTTTTCTAAACACACTTCCATTTTCCAATCCCGAGCAGACTGCACAATGCTTGCATACATTGATGTTATCTGGTGCTCTGGAGGTTGGCCTGCTGGTACAAATGTTGTGAAGTGGACATTTCCTGCTGATGTTGGGAAGCATTTGTGATCATTCGCCTCTGTTCAAGGATTGATGCCAGCTGTCTGAGAACTTAGTTATGCCGCCAAGTGCAACACCCTTGGCCAAGGCTCATAGTGCATCCTGTTAAAATGTGCCTTGATGCAGGTGCTTGGCAAAGGGAGCAAGTGTGGGCTTCTCCGAACCACTGCTTCAGGTTCTGCGGTGATGGAAGAACATCATAAGTGGCTCTGATGACAAAACTTAGTCGAGATCCTTCCATTTGCCAGATGTCACGCCAGCTGAGTTTCCTCTTTTCCAAGCTATCCCAGTTAGTCCATTGGCCCTGCTTGAGACGGCCTTGGTGTGTCGCTCTGCCTCCTCTCGTCTTCTCACCTCCACTACGAGCCGTTGTTTCTGCACTGATGTTGCCTTGTGCCATTGAGGAGCTTTTTTTTGTTAAATATTTTTATTAGACGTAAATACATATTAATAGAGTATACTTCTCACATGCATCCGTAATTTTATTAATATTAACAATTATGTCTATATAGTTCTATACTTTTTTTTACAGGTAAGAAAAGATAGAGAAAAATAAAGTAAGAGTAGGAATGAATGGAGTATTAAAAAAGTTACCCATCATTGGAGATATATCCATGATTTGTTATACGTGATTCTTCATCTATTCCATTATTCAGGCTTCAGTCAGGCCCTCGTACCGAGCCATTTTGACCCTTTAGATATTCAATAAATGGAGACCATATTTCTCTGAAAAGATCCAACCTGTCCAATAGGACAAGTCTTAATCTTTCCAGATGAAGTGTCCCCGACATTCCTGTAATCCACATTTTGATTGTGGGGGATGTAGGACCTTTCCAGAATTTCAATAATAAGTTTTTCCCTATTATTAAACTATAATCAATAAAAAATCTTTGATTCGTTGTTATTAATTGATCTGTTTCTAATATTCCCAGTATTATTAACTTTGAGTCAGGGGTCAGATTCATATTAACAACATTCTTAATCATTTATAAATATCTCTGTCCAAAATATAATAATTTTTACACAATTTGTAAATGAGTGCGTTAAGTTAGCTTCTAAGTGTTGACATTTATCACATATAGCAGATACATTTGAAAAAATACTATGTAGTTTGGATTTTGAATAATGTAGTCTATGTAATATTTTAATTTGTATAAGAGAGTGTCGAGCAGTGGTGTATATGTTGTAGACTTTCATCCCATATTTCAGGTCTAATGATTTGACCTAATTAGTTTTCCCATGATTGCCTATATATTTCTGTCATTGGGGCATCGTTTTCCAGTAAAATATTATAAATATATGATATACATTTTTCTGTGTTTGGCTGTTTATTTAGGCATTCATCTAAAATTTCTGTCTTTCTATTTCTAAATTCCTGATTATTTGCTTTTACATAGTCTCTAATTTGTAGATATCTAAAGTAATCTTTTGAATGTAATCCATAAATTTGTTGTAATTCTTGAAATGAAAGGAAAGAATTTTCTCTGTAGAGATCTCCCGTCTTATTAATTCCATAGTTTTTCCATTGTAAAAAACCTTTGTCCATCATTGAGGGTTTAAATGTAACGTTATTTACAATGGTAAGGGCTAGTGGTATACATTCCAATTTTAGTGTTTTCTTTATTTGTTTCCAGATATGTATTCCACTTTCTATTATAAGGTTTTCACTATAGGTGTTCTTACCTATTTTAATATTGGCGAATAAAATCAAACTAATTTCAAAAGGCGAACGATCTTCTTTTTCCATTTTTAACCAAAAATGCATATTTTTAATATTAACTGCCCAGTAATAAAACATAAAGTTTGGTAGTGCTAAACCTCCATTTATTTTTGGTTTACATAAATGTTTTTTATTTATTCTATGGCTCTTATAATCCCAGATAAAGTTGGTGACTATAGAATCAACCTTCTTAAAAACATTTTTAGGAAGATATATCGGAATCAATTGGAAAAGGTATAGTAATTGCGGGAGAAAAATCATTTTTATTGCATTAATTCTACCTAGCATTGAGATAGGTAATGTTTTCCAATATAAAACGTTCTTATTTAATTTATTCAATAAAAGTGGAAAATTCGATTTAAATAATGAGTCAAATCTTTTTGTTGCATGAATTCCAAGATATTTGATTTTTTCGTTTGCTATCTTAAAAGGAAATTGTTACAGTATATGTAAGTTATTTACCATTATTGGCATAAGTTCACTTTTATTCCAATTAACACTATATCCTGAAAATAATCCAAATTCAGATATTCATTTTAGTAAATTTGGGATACTAATTTCCGGCTTTGTAATATAAAGTAATACATCATCCGCATATAAAGAAATTTTATTTCCAGTATCTCTGGTATCATATCCATATATTTCAGGATGTAATCTCACCCAATGAGCTAAATGTTCTATTGCAAGTGCAAACAGTAATGGGGATAGAGGACAACCTTGTCTGCAGCCTCGAAATAGATTAAATTTAGTTGATAGCATTTGATTTGTTATTATTCTGGCTGTTGGATTAGTGTATAATAATTTATCCCAAGTAATAAACTTATCTCCCAGCTTAAAAGTTTCCATAACCGAAAACAAATAAGACCATTCCACCTGGTCAAAGACTTTCTCCGCATCTAACGAAATAATTACTAGGTCTTTATTAATATCTCTTTTTGAATATATAATATTGTATATTCGTCTCAAGTTATATGAGGAATATCGTTTTGGTATAAATCCTGTTTGATCGGGGTGAATTAATTTATTAATAACTGTACTTAGTCTTTGTGCTAATATTTTGGTTAGTATCTTTTGATCAGTATTTAAAAGATCTATAGCTCTACATGATCCTGGGTCATCCAGGTCTTTGTCTATTTTAGGTATAAGTGTTATAATAGATTCATTTAATGTTTCTGGTAGTTTCTGGTGAGTATAAATGTATTCAGATGTGGTAAATGTATTCAGATGTGGTGCAATCAGATCATAAAATGTTTTATAAAATTCCGGGCCTATACCATCTGGTCCCGGTGTTTTACCGTTTTTTAATGATCTGATAGATTCTTCGATTTCTTTTACTGAAATTTCAGCATTTAATGATTCTCTATTTTGTGTTTGCAAGGATTAGAAACATTAGAACCCTGTGTTTAGGTTTGTAGTTTTAGAGATAACATTCTTCCCTGAGACTACAGAGTTTAATGGGAACAATGTGACTTGTTTATATAAATTTTGTGACCACTGTATCATATGTATCTCTTATATTTTTATAAGTGAGTCCTGAGATTTGAGACCACGTTTCTTTGATTTCACTCTGTTGAAATGAAATGATTCAGAACAAAGAAGACAATGCCATGAGGTTGGCAGAGGCCATAAGGGGAGTCATGTGACTATAACTGTTGCAAACATGGAAAAATACTGGGAAGGAGGAGATAGGTGGGAGCAAGTGATTGGCTGGTGAGAGGGGAATGTTGGCAAATGATTGGATATGGAAATGCAACAGGGGTGGAGCATGCAGAGTCCATAAAAAGAGTCAGTCCTTTGTAGCTCAGAGTGCTCACATGGGCTGGTGAGGTGATGTGCTCTAACGTTTATTTTCTAATAAAGGTTAAATTTCTTGAAGAATTCTCCACGTCGCCTGAGATAATTTTGAGTATTGGTAACCACGATAATACCCCTAGATTTATGGGAACGAGGTTGCTCCACACATAACAAGGAAGATGAATTTTCCAGCAAGTTGGAAGGACTTGGGAGTGATGGTTAAGTAACCAATAAGCCAGTTCAGTATTCCGACTGTGCATGCACAGGTCATAGGTCGCTCAGTCAAAACACTCGCGGTGGCAATCTGCTGCTGCATGGATGGAGACTGACATCCCGTCCACATCAAGCTGCCGCTGAGCCATCCCGCCCCCTCCCAAGTGTCTTGGTTGCGGACATCTGGGGTGGCCCCGGGCCGGTGAAAGCTGGGCGGGAGGAGGGGAAGGGGTGCTGGCTCCAGCTCGGCCGAGGCCCACCGGCAGGACAGGCAGCGTGGAGCTGGGGCCAGGTACACCACATCTACTGGTTCTCCCCATCCAAAAAATTCCACAAGATTCATCAGACATGATTTACCTTTCGTAAATCCATGCTGACTTTGTCCAATGATTTCACTTTCCAAATGTGCTGCTATCCCATCTTTAATAACTGACTCTAGCAGGTTCCCCACTACCGATGTTAGACTAACTGGTCTGTAATTCCCCGTTTTCTCCCTCCCTCTCTTCTTAAAAAGAGGGGTTACGCTTGCTACCCACCAAT
This sequence comes from Okamejei kenojei, assembly GCA_035221665.1. NCBI lineage: Eukaryota > Metazoa > Chordata > Chondrichthyes > Rajiformes > Rajidae > Okamejei > Okamejei kenojei. The sequence continues at coordinate 155,349 of CM069149.1, forward strand.
CCTCAGGAACTACTCCAGAATCTAAAGAGTTTTGAAAGATTATCACTAATGCATCCACTATTTCTGGAGCTACTTCCTTAAGTACTTAAGGTTCAATCTTTGGGTGTTAATGGCGGAGTAGCAAGACGGATTCAACATTGGCTGAATGGGAGATGTCAGAGAGTAATGGTGGATGGCTGTTTGTCAGGTTGGAAGCCGGTGACCAGTGGGGTGCCTCAGGGATCTGTGTTGGGTCCACTGTTGTTTGTCATGTACATCAATGATCTGAATGATGGGGTGGAAAATTGGTTAAGTAAGTATGCAGATGATACGAAGATAGGTGGTGTTGTGGATAATGAAGTAGAGTTTCAAAGTCTACAGAGAGATTTGGGCCATTTGGAAAAGTGGGCTGAAAGATGGCAGATGGAGTTTAATGCTGATAAGTGTGAAGTGCTACATCTTGGCAGGACAAATCAAAATAGGACGTACATGGTAAATGGTAGGGAATTGAGGAATGCTGTAGAACAGAGAGATCTAGGAATAACTGTGCATAGTTCCCTGAAGGTGGAATTGCATGTAGATAGGGTGCTAAAGAAAGCTTTTGGTGTGCTGGCCTTTATAAATCAGAGGATTGAATATAGGAGAAGGGAAGTAATGTTAAAATTGTACAAGGCATTGGTAAGACCAATTTTGGAGTATGGTGTACAATTTTGGTCGCCTAATTATACGAAGGATGTCAACAAAATAGAGAGAGTACAGAGGAGATTTACTAGAATGTTGCCTGGGTTCCAGCAACTATGTTACAGAGAAAGGTTGAACAAGTTAGGTCTTTATTCTTTGGAGCGCAGAAGGTTAAGGGGGGACTTGATTGAGGTCTTTAAAATGATGAAAGGGTTGATGTGGATAAGCTTTTCCCATTGAGGGTAGGGAAGATTCAAACAAGAGGGCATGACATGAGAATTAAGGGACAGAAGAATAGGGGTAACATAAGGGGGAACCTCTTTACTCAGAGAGTGGTGGCTTTGTGGAATGAGCTTCCAGCAGAAGTGGTGGAGGTAGGATCGATTTTAACATTTAAAAGTAAAGTGGATAGGTGTATGGACGGGAAGGGAATGGAGTGGTATGGTCTGAGTGCAGGTAGATGGGACTAGGGGAAAACAAATGGTTGGCACGGACTGGAAGGGCCGAGAGGGCCTGTTTCCGTGCTGTAATTGTTATATGGTTATATGGTTATATGCCTTGATGCCAAACCCGGCTTACATTCTAGGTTTGATTCCAGCAGAGGAAAATATTTTTTCAATTGTAGATCGACAGCATTCCTTCTTCTCATTACCTCTGCACAAGAACAGCCAGTATTTATTTACTACAGGGGACAACCATATATGTGGACAAGATTATCTCAGGGATTCATTAATTCACCTACCTTGTTTTCGCGATGTCTTCAAGGACAGTTAAGCACCTTAAATTTTAAGAGGAAATCCACTTTAGTCCAGCATGTGGACGACTTGTTGGTGGCTAGTTTAAATGAGCAGAGCAATCGTGAGGACATTGTTCAATTATTGAACCACTTGACAACATTAGGATGTGTGGTCTCTCAGTCCAAATTATTCATGGCTCAACAAAAAGTAAAATTTCAGGGAGTGATAATTTCGGCCATGGAGAGAAGTCTAGAAAGTAGTAGAATTGAACCACCTTGTGAATTTCCTGTACCAAAAGAGCCGAAGCAGATTAGACAGTGGCTCGGTATGGTGAACTACTGCTGACCATGGATCGCTAATATTGCACTAGACACCAAGGAATTGACTCCTTATACTAGCTTAGAGGGTGAATTTCAGTTGTCCGAAGAATCTCAGAACGCTTTCGAGAATTTAAGGAGATCCTTAATGCAGGCTCCAGCACTAGGAAGGCCACTCCATGATAGACCCTTCCATCTTTACTGTACCATACTATCCGAATGTTCAACTGCAGTCCTCACCCAAAAACATGGGGATAAGCACAGACCAGTGAATTATTATTCTTCAAAGTAGCGAGAGGACACCCAATATGCACCCAGATCTTAACAGCAATCTATAATAATTTACAGTCTGCTGCAAACCTGACCTTACAGCAGGAGATGGTAGTGCACAGTTCCCATTGGGTGGCAGCCTTGTTGGGACAACTACAAACTCAGCATCTGACAATGGCTCATCAAAACAAATATGAAATCTATCTACTGAATAATCCAAAACTCCAGGTCAGATACTGTACAACTATTAATCCGGCATCTTTCCTCATTTCACCTCCAGAGGAACAGTCAGAATCAGGACATGAATGTCTATTTGTAATAAAGGAAGAGACATCTGTGACAGAAAATCTAAAGGGTGCTCCTGTAGCAGACCCTGATATGACACTATACGTAGATGGAAGAACATCCATTGGGCCCCAGAGAGAGAAACTTTCTGGGTACGCTATTGTAGACCAGGATGGGAACAGTATAGAGGCAGCTGCCTTTGTGTCACCCTTTTCAGCCCAACAGGCTGAGCTGTTGGAAAAGATCTGAAAGTAAACATATATACAGATTCTAGATATGCATTTGGGGTAGTACATGATTTTGGACAACTATGGAGGAATTGAGGATTCCTAATCTCAGAAGGAACTCAAATATCTCACAAACAATTAGTAACTGATTTATTACAGGCTCTGCTGCTACCTAGGCAAATTTCGGTAATGAAGTGTAGTGCTCACATAAAGGACCAGACCCCGATAGACATAGGTAATCGTTGTGCTGACCAAGCAGAAAAGGAAGTATCCCGGGAACGCAAGGTGCCAAGAATGATGATAAAATGTTCAAATAACAAGTCTCGTTCAGAAAAGCCAATGCCGACCATCCAGGAAATTATTCAGTTGCAGGAGGAAGCTCCTGAAGGGGATATGTAGATTGCATGTCAGGATTATGGGTTACTCCGGCAGGGCAGACTTGTATGCCAGATACACTTGCAGCTTGGGTTGTGGAGTGTATGCATTTTGCCACTTACTGTGGTGTGAGAGCAATTGGTGATTGCTCTTTCGGCCACCTGGTGACATCCAAGATTACAAACTTTGGCCCAGAAAGTGAGTAGATGAATCTGATTATTCATCAGATATATAATCCTGGGAAAGGAGTGGGTTGCTAGGATAGAAGAACACCTTTACCCATGGGTCCCTTCGGAACTCTTCAAATGGATTACATCGAGCTGGACAAGTGCCAAGGATATAGAGATGTACTTGTGATTGTCAATGTATTCAGCTAATGGATTGAGGCCCTACCCAACACTTGATAACAACGACTGTTGTCAAGGTGCTTATGCGAGAGATTCGTTATTCCAATCCGGCTTAGCTCTGACAATGGTCCTCATTTCATTGGGCAAATTAACAAAGAATTCTGTGAACAGCTGGGCGTCCAGCAACAATTACAATGTGCTTCACGACCACAAGCTGCTGGACCTGTTGAAAGGGCGAATCAGACCCTAAAAACTAAATTGGCTAAATTAAAGGCTGAGACAGGAATTAATTGGATTAAATTGCTCACTGTAGCTTTGTTTCAGATGCGTGTCACGCCTGCAGGGAAATGGAGACTAAGCCCAGCTGAAATTGTATATGGACGTCCCTTAAGAACCCCGTGGAACCAAAATACTCCAAAGATTGTCAGTTTCCATCATATGACTACAGCGATGTCCAATCATGTTCTGATCTTGACTCGAGCACTAAGAGATATACATCCAGGGTGCGAGCAGTATACATTGAATTAAATCTCTTGGTCAAGCCTGATGATTTTGTGATGGTGAGGAATTGGGTAAGGAAAGTTTGGAGGCTCGGAGGAGAGGACCTTATCAGGTTCTGACAACCCCAATTGCTGCCAAGGTGGAAGGAAGGAATGCGTGGGTCCATTTTCACCTTTGCAAAAGCATTGGTGGAAGAGTTTGTGCTGCTGTTTGAGTTTTGCTGTTTTCTTTGAAGCATTTCTTAGTATAGGAACATCACATCGAGAGTCAAGAGTACAAGTACAGCAAGCTGACATGATGGATCAAAATAATTCATGCCCATGTAAATTCGGGAGATGGAGACTCGTCAGTCAGAATTCTTCAAAGCTATGCCCGTGAAAACTTGAGAAGTGACTTAGAGTTCTGACACAATGACATCGCTATCATTGTTGGATTGTATAACGTGAACAGTTATTTATCCTGTTTTGTTTATCATAATATGATAAAAGGGGAGAATGTTAATATCAGAAATTTGAATACTTGGGAAAATGGAAGATGTCTGTGTAAAGATCTGTGAGATCTGCTTGACATCATTTGCAGAAAGCTGCAGAGCCACGTGACATGGATGGCTGGAGAAAATCTGAAGCCTGGGAAGGGGTTGCAGAGAAATTTCTGTCCAGATGGCCTGCAAGTTGTTAATATGTCTGGGATTCTTGCGAAGGAGCATGCTTGAGATTGGTTGGAGAAATGTTAGGTTTCAATTATGTTGCAGTGCTTTCCCGCCATTATTTGTGATAGTACAGGAGATTGGCCTCACCAAAGATGTTTCTTTACTTAATGGAAGTATTTCCCCCTAAGTGCTTTGTGTTGAAACTATAGGATGTGCTATTGTATGATTGGGTTAGGGAACTGTTATTCAATGTACTTTGCATCCTGTATCGGTAATTGGCTTGTAGGGGTTGCCCCCCCATGTACTTTCATGCCTTTAGTTTGGAGGGGTATAAAGGGGTATAAACATATTGGGGTGTGCCAATCATCTAGGGTTTGTTCTATTTGTGTGAGGCTGTGTTGGGCTTGAATAAGTGGTAACGAGGATCGGTCCCGCGGCATTGTGTACAATAAAAGATAGTTGGATTCCAGTGCTCGTAGTGTTTGACTGAACTAGGGGGGTAAATTTAGAACCAGAATCAACAAGGGGAGTAGATTAGGTGAGGATGGGGAAAGGCAAGGAGGCGTGAGGGGAGGGGAGGGAAGGAAAGAGGAGGGGAGAAGAGGTGAGGAGGGGAGGACGGGATAGAGGAGAGGGGAGGGGAGGTGAGGAGAGTGCCAATCTCTAACCTCCACCATATTACATCACAGTGTCCTCCATAATGTTTGGGACAATGACCCATCATTTATTTATTGGCCTCTGTACTGCACAATTTGAGATTTGTAACAGAAAAAATCATATCTGTTTAAAGTGCACATTGTCAGATTTTAATAAAGGCCATTTTACTTCTGAGTCACGTGAGTGACTACGTGAAAAGCCCGCCAGCCCGCATGCGCGTCATTTATCGTCTAACACATGGCGCAACGACTGGCTGGGAGGCGCGCTGCTCCTCCAGCGATAAGTTTAAAATGGCTCTACAGGTAAGTTTCTCTTATTCTGAGGTCGTATTTGTCCTGAGGTTTGCTTGCAAAACAGCGAATTCCCAAACTTGATGGAGAAGACCAGGGCAAAATCTAAACGGGCCGTGGGGAAACCGGCTACGGAGGACCGCGGGAGTGCGGGTAGCCGGCGGCGGTCAATATCACCACCCGAGTCGCTGACAAGGCGGTCAGCGGCTTCCGACCTAGTGCCTCTTGAATCCGCTGTGGTTCCCCAGAAAGGGGGTAAAGCCAAAAATAAGACAGACAGGCCTGTGGACTCAGATGAGTCAGGCCGGGAGGACTCGCCTCCTTCAGTGGATAGCGTCCTCGGACGTTTATCCCGGAAGGAACATCTAATGGAAAGGATGCTCCATCATGATATGCTCCAACAAACGGAGTTATATCAGTGCGGGTCTCCTCGGAGGCCCGCAGCGGCGCCTGGTTCAGGGCTGCACAATGTCTCCCTCTCCGAGGAGAGGAGCGTATCGAGGCAGTACTGGGCTGACACCAAATTCGGTGGAATGGCTGAAAAACATACCAGTGTGCGTAGGGGGCACGAAGCACAGGATTTGCCTGCCATTGCCTCCAAATTCGTGATACCCTCGCAAACAGGGGAGCCGTTACAGGGAGAGCTGGCTGCAAGTATTAACTACCTCACCTCCCACCAGCTGCAGGAGCAGGTGGTGACAGATACATCTGCCAAATACAAGGCACCTGCAAACTCTGCTTTGTTAAGTGTACCGGCCGTGAACAACTCGATTTGGGGATATATTGGAGGGGGCATCAGGGCCCAAGAAGTAAAACTCCAGAAAATCCTCAAATTTATGGCTTCGGGCATAACTGTGTTGGCCAGGTCCGTGGATGGAGGGCCATTGTCGGATGAGCACCAGGATGCCCTGGCACTGATGTGCAATGCACATTTTGAGATCAATTGCTTCCACAAAAGTTCTATCCGACCTGCCCTGAACCCCAAATTTGTGGTGTCGTGCAAAGCCAGCAACATACAACTGCCGAATCTCCTCTTTGGAGAAAACCTACAGGTATAAACAGGTCAAGGACCATAATGAAGATGCAAAGGCTGTTGGGCTGATGAAGGCGCCGTCAACCAGCAAAACCTCTCAATTCCGGTGGCAGCACCCCTACGCATCCAAGAGCAGAAAGTGGTTTCCGGAAGCTGGTGAAAGCTCGAAGGCCATATATTCTGGGCAGAGGTATTTTTTAGGCCAAGGCCTAGGCCGGCCTTCTTGGAAGATGCGCCTTTCACACACTCCAGCACCCCAACCCCCCCAAAACCCGGGGACGGAAGTAATAACCACGAAACCACTGGGAACCATGGAGGTAGGTGGGTCTGGTTCCTTCCGGAACATGGGGTGTGTGGACCGTTTACAAGTTGGTGGGAGATTACACTTGCTTTTTTAATGCATGGGGTTCGATAACATCAGATCCATTTATACTGCACAGTATACAGGGGTTCCAAATTGAGTTCCTTCCCAATTCACTACCACCCACACAGCATGCACCAAACCGGACATTTGCTCTTTCACAGCAGGAAGGTTTGGATGTGCCAGCAGAAATACAGAAATTACATTCAAAAGGGGTAATTGAGAGGTCAAGGCATGAACCTCACGAATTTGTCTCTAATATATTTACAAGGAGAAAGAAAGATGGAGGATGCCGTATCATCCTTGATTTGACTCAGCTTAATGCTTTTGTGCGGTATAAACATTTTAAAATGGAAAACTTCGTTACTGCCAAACAACTGATTTCCAAAGGATGCTTTATGGCATGCATCGATCTCAAAGATGCATACTATTCAGTACCCATTCACAGGAATCACCGGAGGTATTTGAAGTTTAACTGGATGGGGCAACTGTAGCAATTTAAGACATTTCCCAATGGGTTAACATCAGCCCCCAGATTATTTACCAAATTACTAAAACTGGCACTTGCACTTCTCAGAGCTCAAAAATATGTTGTTATGGCATACTTAGATGATAACCTAATCATAGGGATAACTGAAATTAGCTAAATTAGATGTTTCAGCCACTAAACTCTTGCTTGAAAGATTGGGGTTTCTCATCCATCCAGATAAATCTAAGTTGATACCATCCACAATTATGGATTACTATTAACTCCCTGACTCTGCCCTGCAGCAAGAGATTAGAATTAATAGAAGCCTGTAACAACCTTGTAGTTGTTGAGCAACCGTTTATTCGACAAGTGGCCAGGGTAATTGGCAAATTAGTGGCGACATTTCCAGCTGCACGGTTTGGACCTTTGCATTATCAGAATTTACAACATGCAAAGGAGCAAGCACTCAAAGATCATGTAGGTTATTTTAACAGACCTATGCGATTACCAGCCAAAGCTATTTCTGAATTACAATGGTGGGCGACCAACATTCGGCATTGCTCCAATACCATTTTAGTCAGCAGACCTTCAGTTATATTATAAATTGATGCTAGCGCTCAAGGTTGGGGTGCTACTAATACCATCCCTAGTTGCGGTGGCAGATGAGATATGTATGAGTCTTCATTGCTTCAGTCACGTGGTATTAATTATTTGGAGATGTTGGGTGCATTCTACGGGCTGAGAGCTGATTGTGCAAATATGCATCATCTGCATGTTCAACTTCAGATTGACAACACCACAGCCGTGGCATATATTAATCACATGGGTGGAATCAAGTCAGTATCCTGTGATAATTTGGCTAACCTTATTTGGCACTGGTGTATTTGGATTTCAGTTACCTACTTAGGTACTCATCAGTCGGGTCTTGCAAAAGATCCAACAAGACTCCGTGTCAGGCATTTTGGTAGTACCTGACAATATAACATATAACCATATAACAATTACAGCACGGAGACAGGCCCTCTCGGCCCTTCCAGTCCGTGCCGACCATTTGTTTTCCCCTAGTCCCATCTACCTGCACTCAGACCATACCCCTCCATTCCCTTCACGTCCATATACCTATCCACTTTACTTTTAAATGTTAAAATCGATCCTGCCTCCACCACCTCTTCTGGAAGCTCATTCCACACAGCCACCACCCTCTGAGTAAAGAAGTTCCCCCTCCCGTTACCCCTAAACTTCTGTCCTTTAATTCTCATGTCATGCCCTCTTGTTTGAATCTTCCCTACCATCAATGGGAAAAGCTTATCCACGTCAACTCTGTCTATCCCTTTCATCATTTTAAAGACCTCAATCAAGTCCCCCCTTAACCTTCTGCGCTCCAAAGAATAAAGACCTAACTTGTTCAACCTTTCTCTGTAACATTGTTGCTGGAACCCTGGCAACATTCTAGTAAATGCTGGAACCCTGGCAACATTCTAGTAAAGACAATGGTTCCCATTGGTTCTGGGAATGATATCAGAGCCTTATATGACCATTCCCAATGCAGTAATCTGCTGGTTCATCGTGTAAGAGTGGAGAGCCACCGCATAAACATTACTGCATAAACTTATTGATTTGCAGACTGAGGAGACCTTTCCTGGGGTTTGCACTGTCGGAGCAAACTTTGGACATGATCACTGCAGCTTGGAGAGATACCATCAATATATTTCCTATATTAAGAAATGGGAAACGTTCTGCTCGCAGTCCTACATCACGTATGACACGGCACATGTGACAGATGTTTTGGAATTTCTGTCCAGTATTTTTTGATGAAAGACTGAGTTACAATGCCATCAATTGTGCCAGGAGTGCACTATTGACATACCTATTGCTGCGCAGGGTAGAGACATCCACGCCGCGGGTCTCACCCGTTGATATCCAGGTTCATGAAGGGTATCTTCAACACCAATGCCCCCAGGTCAAGGTACTCGGAGATATGGGATGTGAACATTGTACTGACGCTGCTTTCCGGCGGTGGGCTTCCAGCTACATCCTTGTCACTGGTCAAACTCACTTTTAAAGTAGGTATGCTCATGGCGCTGGTTTTGGCGCCATGAGATCCAGTCGTTGCATAAACTGCGACTGGGACACTAATGGTAACATCAACCAATTAAATAACTTTTTATGTTGCATGACTTAGTCAAGCAGAGCAGAGCAAGAACCAGGGGCATCAGGTCTCAAGTTGGACTTTTATGGCATACCGCGTTGTGACATTCGGTTGTGTGTAGTCACACATTTACTTACAATATATTAAGGTCACAAAAAGCCTCAGAGGGACTAGTAACTAGCATGTTTGTTTAGTCATAAAAAACCCACAGAGGGTATCAGTGCAGACCATCTCGAGGTGGTTAAGATAGGTTTTGGCTTGTTGCATGTGTGACATGATATTTTAAATCTCACATTCCACAGGGCTTGGGGGGCAACAACATCCAGCACCGCGAGGGTTTTGGAGGTTCCACTTGACCACATCCATTGCGGCGGCAGATGGTCCAAATGGAGAGAACTTTCAAACATTCTATAACAAACCCATGCCAGGCCGGGGGTGTTTGCTAATTCAATTTTAAATTCTGTACATATAATTTAACCCCCGTATATGAGGGGTCATCATTATATTCATATATAACATTTTTGTTTAATAAAAGCATCAGCATGCTTTAAATCCATGTCATGGCTGAATTCATTATAATTATTCGACTCCTTCCTTGTAACAACTAAACGCAGTGCCGTGATGCATGGACTCTTCGTTTCATGGCATAAAATCACAGAGCTTTGAAATTCTTCACGGTAGTCACTCACCGTAACTCCGAAGTAAAATAGTAAGATTTAAAATTAGAACTTAACACTTGATGTTTCTGATCTAATTATTTTATAAGGCTTTTACGATGAGAGTGATTACGGAGCCTATCCGCAGTGCCCACCGCTCCGCAACCCTGCTCTCATAAAGGTCACTGGTAGTTCTAAGTTTTCTTGAATCTACTATAAACAGTTTCAACAACTTGTTACCTGGTGTGATTTTATCACACCGCTACTCTATCGAAGGCTTGTCCGCATGGAGGGCGAGGCCTGGCGGGCTCTTCAGTATCCCTCATCGTAACTCCTCAGAAAATAAAGATCAAACTTCAAACTGTAAGTTCTCATTTTAATCTTACATTTTTTATACATTTTGGTTTCACACCATGAAGAAATACAGCAGCATTGATTTTATACACTATACCCGCCCCATATTCTAGGCACCCTCATCGTTTAGAGACACAGTGTCATGTAAAAGCGAAAGTATGTCCATGTTTAGTATTTTGTTGCATGTCTTTGCATGCAATGACTGCTGAAGGTCTGCGATTCATGGACATCACCAGTTGCTGGTGTCCTCCTGGTGAAGCTCTGCCAGGCCTGTATTGCAGCCATCTTTAGCTTATGCTTGTTTTGGGGGCTAATCCCCTTCCGTTTTCTTTTCAGCATATAAAAGGCATTCTCAATTGGGTTCAGATCATGTAATTGGCTTGGCCACTCAAGATTTAACCATTTTTTAGCTTTGCAAAACTCCTTTGTTGTTTTATCAGTATGTTTGGGATCATTGTCTTGCTCGAGAATGAATTGCCGGCCAATGAGTTTTGAGGCATTTGTTTGAACTTGAGCAGTTAGGATTGATCTATCAGAATAGTAAGATTAAACGAGAACTTACCAGTTTGAAGTTTGATCTTTATTTTATGAGGAGTCGATGTTAGGGAACTACGTGAATAGGAAGCCCGTACTAGCCGTTGAGTGTGCGTCAATCTTCAAAGCCACGAATGGAATTCACAGCTAACAATGACCGAAGTAGAAACGTAAGATGATAAAAACATAGAACTACCAGATGAGATCTGTGAGGTGTGGGAGCGAGGAGGGCACGTAGTCCCACAACACGACTCCCTCATAAAATAAAGATTCAACTTCAACTAAGGTAAGTTCTCCATTAATCTTACTATTTAACTTTTTCGGTAGTCACTTGAGTACTACGTGAAGTCATTATCAAAGCACAGTGACTTCACCCGCAACCCAAATCCGACTTTCACACTGCCTGGATTGACTCAAAAGTTCGTTAACAATCAATCATGCATCAGTAATAACATTTAGTTAAATGAAATAAAAGTTATTTACAAACATAATTGCATAACAAACCCCTCTAACTCAGGGAAAAAAGTGTTAACAGTTACTAGACACAGAATCAGTAAACACCCCGAGCCATGAAATCGAAGGCTTAGTGATAAAACCTCCTGAAAAGTTATCTCATTAGGAGTCATCGACTTCGGCCTCGAGATATGGTCTATTGGCAAGATCCCCTCGCCCTTTGCCGCGGACGTTGATGGCCGCCTTTCCTGGTGGGAATGAAATTGAATTTAACAGTATCAATTCCACAGACACATGCAGGAACCTGCTTTAGCCACCTTGAAATCGTTTGCGCCACCGACACCTTACTGTGGTAGTTTTGTGACTAAATAAACAAAGCCATACGTCTTGAGTTTTAGTAACTCCTCAATGTAACGAGATAAATGTGAGACTACACGACAAGCATCATACTGCGGGGTATGCCAGAAACACAATCTTACATCCTGTCCATTGCCTCTTCTGTTGATGTTTAAGCAAATCATAGACATAAAATATAATAGCATCAGCCGACACATGCGTTCTATCTAGCCGAGAACAGCTTTTTGCAACAGTTGTACCGTTGAGCTGAAACCAAACGCCAATAAGCACCACCACCTACATAGATAATTTGAGGCTACTGATAGGCTTGTAACTCGGAGCCCACTTGCGAAGAACCATAAAAACCCTCACTCACATTCCAAATACCGGCATACCTGGGTTATTAATAGGAGGATTATGAATTGTGAAAGAAAACTCACTTCGATGAATCGAGAAACTACCGGATGTTTCCCTACTGTATGTCAATCTTCTGCCCACATAGGTAAATAAGACGGACAGAGCACTTCTGGCTGTAATTAATCGCACTGTAAACTAAATTTTTTGGTCAAAATAAAGAGTTGACAAACTCCAGAAACGTCCTGTGGATCCCTGCAGTTTGATAAACATATATTTCTGCCTGTCGGGCAGAATTTGCTCCGACTTCCTTAATAATACGGAGATATTTGCTGCTGTGTACTATCCCTGCAGGCCGACATTAGAACATCCACCGTCCGAATGAGACAGTCCCTCTCCCAGGTATGGCCTCCTTGAAAATCTGCAAATAACAGATCATACGATCATATAAAGGATGTTAACCCCATGACGAGGATTTACCAGTAGATTTTTATTCTTGGGCATAACCATGTAAGTCTCCCTAGCCATTTGAAATGCAACAGGAACCATGCTGTGTACGATAGCCATTCTGGCACTACCAATTACCCCTGACTCGGAGTCCACCTTGATCATTTGCAAACATCTGCGAATGAGACAGAATGGAGGAAATACATACACAAACATTCCTCTCCAATGCAGTCCGAAAATGCATTCCACGAGTTACTGCCCCAGCCTCTGGATCCCATAACATATCTAGGGTAACCCCTTTGGGGGAAAATATTTATAGATTTAATCGAGATGCTAACAGTCAACTATCTGGTAATACATACTGAACATATTTGGTTAAATACATCCTGATTTAACATGCCCTACAATGTTGTCATTAAACTGAACGAGACCTCTTCCGGCAAATAAAGTGCAGAAGCAGCCAATATTTGGTCAATACAACCAGCCATCTCCAAATCTGGTTAGCCATTCTATCAACAAGACTGTGACTTAACTCCACCCAAGTGGTGTATCACATATGGCCATTTCCACGGCTGTGGTGTTGTCAATCTTACCTCACATGCAGATCCCACCTTGTAAGAACAATAAGCATTGAGCCCATAACCAGGAGCCCAACACTCTAAATATTAATCTCTCTTAATTGAGGAAGCGATTCACATCCACATTCCCATCAGCCTCCACAACTCAGAAGACATATCTTTGCACCCACAACCACGTGGCACTTACATCAGTCTGTAAATCAGTGACGGCGGTGGATTCCACCAAAACCTTCCTTTATATACCATTGAAACATGTACTATCCCACCATTTATGTCACCAACTCCGCCCCAGCTGTGACACTGCATAAGGCCTATCAAAAATGGCCCCTTTGTATTCTCATGGCCTGTTCCTTTGATGGTTGTAATTGTTGAATAATGCAGAGGACCATACTGTACAGCTGTATAGGCTGCAACAACTTCCCATAAACTGGCTACTTGTCTAATCGAGGAGCCCGTTGTTCACCAACGAGAGATTTAACACAGTCCTCAATTAACTGATTCAAATTTATCCCTGGGCAAAGTTACCAACATGTGAATGGAATTAATGGTAAATCCCAGATAATCCATATAATTTGAGGACTGGTGATTATTTTAGATTTATCCGGAGTGAATAACAAATCCCATTTGTTTCAAAAGGTAGATTATAAAACATACGAAAACTGATGATTAGAGTTTCGCATGAGTCTTTCCAACAAATCAGAATATCATCTAAATAGCGCATTATAACACAGTGCCCTTGAGTCTCTAGTAATGCTAACTCAGTTTACCAATTTAGTAAAATAATCTAGGAGCTGAAGTTATCCGTTCGTCATATGCCATAAACAAGAACGAATTTGTGTCAAATTCATAAATCCAGACTAATTCAAACTATCCCCCAGTCTTTTCTAGATTCTGGGAAATAGACTGTGACCGAAATTGTTACTTTGATAGACAGAAGGCTCAATTACCCCTTTGCTTAATTAACGACTGAATCTCTGTCTATGAATAAGCAGCATTTTCCTCATCTGAAAAAATACGTTTAACGACTATGAAAATGGAGATTAGGTGAGGAACTAGTGGCTTAGAGTAAAATTCAATTTTATGCACCTCCTTCAATACCCTGAAGTATGAACAAATCTGATAGATCAACTGCTTCCATTATTTGCTTGAGAAATCAATTTGTTTATCCCTTCCCCAATTTGAACACTAGAACATCTCGTTCAAGTTCTCATCGTACTGTCATGATAATATTCCTTACGTGCATTTTTCCTTTGCGGACCTTGTTGTCTCGACTTCTTTAGAGACCTTTTATTTTCTTGCTTGCCAGCTGCCTTAATGAGGGCCATGGTTTTTAACAACCTCAATAGGACAGTCTTTGAGACCCTTTTTGCAAAGGATACCACCAAACAATCAGATTTCGTGGTGGTACACGGGATCGGTTTGGCACAAACTAATCGCGCAAATTCGGTAGCACTGGCCTAAATAGCAGCCCTCCGATATTATATAATTTCAAAATGTCATTACAAAGAATACCCATTCATCTGGTTGTCTTCAACCATATCGTTTTGTATCAAATTACTTTCACCATCAGGCTGAATACCTGCTGACAACACGTTTAAGTACAGCTTATTAAACTTCATCTCCTGGGCCCTAGAAGCATAAGTAACCCATCTATGACCAAAAATTTGGTGATTAATCCACACGTACCTGTCAAGGAGATTCACAATTAAACAGGACTTATAGGTTTTGTTTGCTACTTCATCCATAGCAGCTCCTGTAACTGGTGGAGAGCATATACTGAATTGCTTCGGCCAATTCTACATCAATCGCCTTTCCTGCCTCTCTAACGCTCAGCAAACTTCCCAGCAATGTTCGGAATTACCTCCAACCGAACTTATCCTGTACTGCTCTCCCCCAGCATAGATCAGTGTCAGCAAACTGCCACTGATTAGAAACATCTTCCTCACAGAGCAATAGTTCTGCAGCCCCTGAAACAGTGATATTTGTGTTTCTGCTGCTAGCACAGAAGCTCTCATCATCCAGGGCTTGGTCCCTCACTCCTCCACAACGTAGCACTCTTTGGTCCCTGTCGAGCATATCTATTGTTAATATGAATCTCGACTTGGGAGAGCCGTGAGCAAACGGGACTCTCCTATGGAGGGTAATAACCTCCAGCCCGACTCATCTACAGGCCACAGAGACTTGCCAGTGGCCTTCCTCCCTACTGACAAACCTCCACTGCCCCCCAGCAGTGGGTCCGCAACCACTGGCTGTGTAGCCAGCACCGGACCAGGTGTACCAGAACGGGCCTCCAATTCCTCACACACTCCTGGGCCACTTTCCTTTCTACCCCCGGAGCATAAAACAGAATCCTGCACCAGCTCTCCCAAGTCCCTTTGCTCCTCCGATTTGTGGATTCTCTCCATTTAGAAAAAATGTCTAGCTTTTATTCCTATGACCAAAATGCACGACTGTACTTTGCAACTGCCTGTCCACCTTATTTTGTATCATCATCCTCTCTCTTTTTTTTCTTTTTCCAAGGCCTTTATTCAGCAACAACGCATAATACATCACATCAAAAACACATTCCGAGGTTACAATACATCAAGTAATCATTATAATACAATGATGCAGCCATTATTTACAATGCTCTCTAACCCTAGACGCAGTTGACCGTGCCATGGAAGGCCTCCAAGTCCCCGTGGACACGCGTGTCCCCCTCCAGTAGACACGCGAGCCACGGTACGAAGTTGCCTGAATAGGGGCGGGCAGCCGACCTCTAGCCTGCACCCTTCGACTGACTCCCCGCTGCCTGTACCTAACTCACGAATGGCCCCAGGCCCAGGAGCAAAAACGACAGGGAAGTCCCGTCCCCCCCCCCCCTCTCGCTCTCCCCACTCCCAGCCCTTGTGTCCAGAAACGACTTAAATTGTGGGACTAAAATGCAACCAGAACTTGAGGAACAACCCTTCAGATATTGGTACAGGGCTGTAGACCTCTCACACTTCCATATACATGTGGAACACACGGTCTCCTCCACGCCGCAAATATACAGGCGCCTGACGAAGCCTTTGAAATGACTCAAAGGTTATTATCCCGCCACCGATCTTGTCCAATTCTCTCCACCCGATGATCCCCAATGTAAATGTGGGACGACTAGCCTTGTAGAGAGACCTCCACTAGACCCAGCACCCACCTTCAGGTGGTAACACAGACCTCGCCAAAGTGTGCAAGGACGGAGGAACGAATGGCAAGGAGTGCAGAATGTGTAAGGAGCGACTCCTTCCATCACAAAATTGTCGTGGGCATCTTGGGAAAGATCAGTTCAAGTTGTGTGGAAGCCAGAGGACCCGATGAGCAAAGATCGATGGAGCGGGTGTAAGCTCAGTCAGAACCACTCCATGTACACGCCTCACCTGACACCGACCATGACAGGGTGAGGGACCGTCCCACCTCGTCAGCCACAACACCCCCCTCCGCCCCCCCCCCCCCCCCCCCCCCACCCCCCCCCCCCCCCTCCCCCCTGGAGTTCCCCCTGTGGAGCGCACACGCTGCAGAAAATAACACAAATGTCTGCACTCTTTAGCATATCATGATAGAAACTAGCAAGACCCCATATGGCGGGTCGACTGATGCCTACCACCGGGAGCCTCGAAACACCCGTAGGCATAACGACCCGATGGCGAAAACATAACTGGCCAGAGTGCGCGTGCCAATCTCCTGCGGGGTTCTCTACATTACAATACCGCCTATCCACAGCAGATCCCTGAGACTGGAATAGCTAGCCAACCTGGGTTACGCACGCATGCCAGGTAAACTATACCGATCCCTCCTCTAACGGAAGTGACACATAGGAACCGAGCTTGAGGAACACACACCAGGTGCAGTCTATCTCCTCCAGAAGAATAATCCACCATCTATATCTCTGTAAATGCTAGCATGTGCAAA
>CM069149.1:172814-270744 GCA_035221665.1 Okamejei kenojei
AAGGGAGACAAGGAGAAAAGAGGGAACAAAAATAAAAGACAAAAAAAAAAAAAAGCAAAGAAAAAAACGGGAGAAAACAGAGCCACACAAGCGAAAAAAAAAAACACGAGCAAAAGCCGACCCCACTACACCAACCAAACCACGCAGAGCAAAACCCACCTGATCCCATTACAATCACCCGGAACCAACACACCCCGACCTTTCCCGATCCACCATATAACAAAGAAAGAATAACACAACAAAAAAAACACCCCGCAAAACAACCATCAAAAAAAAGTGGTGGACGACTCCAAAAACCAGAGCCAACTCAAAGGAGAGAAAAAAGGGCGACACAACGCACCGCCACCACAAAAAAAAAAACAACAAACAACACTCGCAACACAAAACCACAAACGAAAAGGGGACCGCCCCACCCAACACTGATACGCCAAAAAAAACCGCGAAAGTGGGTGGTCACCAGTAACAGGGCACGACCAAAAACTACTAAAACAGAAAAGATCCCGAAGCGACCAACGGGAGCGGGGGAGGAGAGGCCCACCCACCAACAAAAGGAACAGAGAGAACAACAAGGGAAGAAAACAACAGAGGAAAAAAAAAAACAACAAAACTAAAGTAACAGAAACACAGAGGCACAAAAAGCGAAAATCGAAAAAAGAAAATGAGGAACCAACCGAGGGGAAAAAAACAAGTGCGGAACACAAAACCATAGAAAAACAAACAAAATGGGGACAAACACAACAAGAAAACACAATCACGGAAGGACGAAGAAGAACACCGGCGAAACAAAACGCGGAAATCAAAAAAGACGAAAAAAAAAACAAGAGGGGGGTGGGGGAGAGAAAAAAAAACTAGAAACAGAAAAAAAAAATAACGAGCGACAAAATTGAAGAAGGGAGAACAAAACCAACACTAAAAACCTAAGCGAAAAAGAAAAAAAGGAATCACCACGAAGCACAAAACCAAAAACACAAAAGTAGACGACCCACCGGCGACCAAACCGAGAAAAAACGAAAGAACACAAAGAGAAACCCCCCGAGCGACCAGCCCCCCGCGGGCAACCCCCACCACCGGGAACCAACACAGAGGACAAAGCAAGACATACGCGGCAACCCCCGACGGCCAACACGAGGACAACACCTCTCGCACAACACCCGCGCCCCACCCTTCTACCCCCACTATGCACCCCTACCCCCCCCCCTTCCCCCCTCCCTTCGCCCCCTCCCTGCCCTCCATCCCACCCTCCCCACCCCCCTCCCACCCCCTTCCCTCTCCCCCCCTTCTCCTCCCTCTCCCCCCCCTCCCCCCCAGCGGCTCTCCCCCCCCCCCTCCCCCCCTGCTCCCCCCCCTCTTCCATCCCCCCTCCCCCCCCCCCCGCCCCCCCCTCCCCCCCTGTCTCCCCCCCCTCCCCCCCTCCCCCCCTCCCCCCCCCCTTCCCCCCCCCTCTCCCCCTCACTCCCCCCCCTCACCCCCCCCTCTCCCCTCCCCCCCCCCCTCTTCCCCCCCCTTTTCTTTTTTTTTTCCCCCCCCCCCCCCCCCCCTCTCCCCCCCCTCCCTCTCCCCCCCCCCCTCTCTCCCCCACTTCTGTGGCAGTGATTCCTACAGATTCACAACTCACTGGGTGGAAAAGGTTACTCCTCATCTCAGTCCCAAATGGCCGACCCTTTATTCCTAAGAGAACCCCCTGGTTCTCCGAAACCATAGAACTTATCTCAGGAGGGAACCTGCTAGCAGTCATAAAAACACAAAATACATGCACATTAAATCAAAGTGATGAGTGGGAAGGCTTGGGGTGTGTGCAAAGATTGTGGGGAAGTTGCACTGTTTGATAGCCGCAGGGAAGGAGATTCTCCTGTGGTGTTCTGTGGTGCATCTTGGAGGGACCAGTTTGTTGCTGAAGGTGCTCCTCGGGTTGACCAGTGTGTCATGGAGGGGGTGAGCTGTATTGTCGAGGATGCTCCACCGTTTGAGAAGCATCTCCTTCCAAGACCACCACTAAACAAAGTAATTGACCACAGCGCCTGAGCTACAGGGTGTGGTTGGGGCAGGCTGGGTCTCTATTCCTTGGAGTGCTGGAGGATGAGGGGTGATCTTAAAGAGGTGTACAAAACCATGAGAGGAATAGATCAGGTTGACGCACTAAGTTTCTTGCCCAGAGTTGGGAAATCGAGGACCAGAGGACATGGGTTTGAGGTGAGAGAGGGGGCAGGGACCATCACAACATTTAAGAAACAGTTGGTCAGGTACTTGGATAGGAAATGTTTGTAGGGATATGGGCCACCTAAACGATGGCAGGGTGGGAACTAGTGCCGATGGGGCATACTGGCGGGTGGGCAAGTTGGTTCGATGGGCCACGTTGCGCGCTTGTTGTCTATTCTGTGACCTCTCTCGTTGTGCCAGTCCTGATTTGGTTTCCCCCTTCACTGGTCTTCTTGTGACTGTATTGTTCTTCATCCCCTCTACATCTCCCTCTTGCCCTGCTGAAGTTTTAGCTCCAGCTCCCATCTGCAGTCGCCTACAGAGTTCCACGAGTCCGCTTGACCAGCATGCCCGTTCACCAGTTCTACATTATCCCACTTCTCATTCACTTCTCAGAATACGGACATAATTTACAGCGGGCCGATCTAACCTTTCAACTGGACGTCTTTGGAGTGTGGGATGAAAACCTCTCTCTTTGGTATTGTAACCCTCCCCTCCTTGTCCCTATACCCCTCTCCCCATCTCTGTGATTCCCATATGTCCTGTGGTATTGTGAGTAGCCCAGTAACTTAAGATATTTTCTTTGTAAAATGCACGCACTATAATTTTGTTTGTTATAATAACCTGAATATCTTAAAACAAACCTAGTATTATATGATAATGTTTCGAGCAAACATTCACAAAGACTTTTGGTAGTGGATTGAAAATTTGAGTTCAATCGAAAGATGAATATTGTCACGTAATGTTATTGGGTTACAGAGACGGGTGTGGGGGCTGGGGGAGTGTAGAAAGAGGGAGAGGAAGCAGAGAGTGGGGGAAGAGGATGGTGTGAATGTGAGAGAGTAAGCAGAGCGATACAGTGTGGAAAGAGGCCCTTCAGCCCAACACCCACACTGGCCAACAATGTCCCAACTACCATATAACCATATAACAATTACAGCACGGAAACAGGCCCTCTCGGCCCTTCCAGTCCGTGCCGATCATTTGTTTTCCCCTAGTCCCATCTACCTGCACTCAGACCATACCCCTCCATTCCCTTCCCGTCCATATACCTATCCACTTTACTTTTAAATGTTAAAATCGATCCTGCCTCCACCACTTCTGCTGGAAGCTCATTCCACACAGCCACCACCCTCTGAGTAAAGAAGTTCCCCCTCACGTTACCCCTAAACGTCCGTCCCCCCATAATTCGCATGTCATGCCCTCTGTGTTTGTTTGAATCTTCCCTACCCTTAATGGGAAAAGCTTATCCACGTCAACTCTGTCTATCCCTTTCATCATTTTAAAGACCTCAATCAAGTCCCCCCTTAACCTTCTGCGCTCCAAAGAATAAGACCTAACTTGTTCAACCTTTCTCTGTAACATAGTTGCTGGATTCCAGGCAACATTCTAGTAAATCTCCTCTGTACTGTCTCTATTTTGTTGACATCCTTCCTATAATTAGGCGACCAAAATTGTACACCATACTCAGAAATTGGTCTCATCAATGCCTTGTACAATTTTAACATTACTTCCCTACTCCTTTATTCAATGCTCTGATTTATAAAGGCCAGCACACCAAAAGGCTTTCTTGGGGGGTGGCGGGGGGCACTGGGGGGGGGGGGGGGGGGGGGGGGGGGGGGGGACCCATCTACATGCGATACCCTTGTTCCACTTGCTTGCGCTTGGTCCATAACCCTCCAAACGTGTCCTATCCATGTACCTGTCCAACTGTTTCTTAAACAATGGGAAAGTCCCAGCCTCAACTGCCTCCTCTGGCAGCTTGTTCCATACACACACCACCCTCTGTGCGAAGAAATTACCCCTCGGATTCCTATTAAATCTTTGACCCTTCACCTACAGTGCATTCAGAAAGTACTCACACCCCTTCACTTTTTCCACATTTTTTTACATTACAGCCTTATTCTAAAATGGATTAAATTCATTTTTTTATCATCAATCTACACACAATACCCCATAATAAGAAAGCAAAAACATGTGTTTTGAAATTTTAGCGAAGTAATTAAAAGGAAATAACTGATATATCAAATTTACATAGGTATTCAGACCCTTTACTCAGTACTTTGTTGAGGCACCTTGGCAGTGATTATAGCCTCAAGTCTTCTTGGGTTTGACGCTACAAGCTTGCCACACCTCTATTTGGGTAATTTCTCCCATTCTTCCCTGCAGATCCTCTCAATCTCTGTCTGGTTGGATGGGGAGCGCCGATGCACCGCTATTTTCAGGTCCCTCCAGAGATATTCGCTTTGGTTCAAGTCCGGGCTCTGGCTGGACCACTCAAGGACATTCATAGACTTGTCGTGAAGCCACTCCTGCATTGTCTTGGCTGTATGCTTTGGGTCGTTGTCTGGTTGGAAGTTGAACCTCTGCCCCAGTTTGTGGTCCAGAATGCTCTGGAGCAGGTTTTCATCAAGGATATCTCTGTACTTTGCTCCATTCATCATTCCCTCGATCCCGACTAGTCTGCCACTGAAAAACCTCCACACAGCAGGATGCTGCCACCACCATGCTTCACTGTAGGTATAGTATTGGCCAGGTGATGACCAGTGCCTGGTTTCCTACAGATATGATGCTTGGCATTCAGGCCAAAGTGTTCAATCTTGGTTTCATCAGACCAGAGAATCTTGGTTCTCATGGTCTGAGAGTTCTTCAGGTACCTTTTGGCAAACTCCAAGGGCTGTCATGTGCCTATGACCATCTCATCCAAATCATTGATGTAGATGACAAACAGACAATGGGCCCAGCACTGAACCCTGAGGCACACCACTAGTCACAGGCCTCCAGTCTGAGAAGCAACCTTCCACCATCACCCTCTGCTTCCTTCCATGGAGCCAATTAGCTATCCATTCAGCTATCTCCTTGGATCCCATGCGATCTAACCTTCCAGTACAGCCCACCATGCAGAACCTTGTCGAACACCTTACTGTAGTCCATGTACACAACATCTACAGCTCTGCCCTCATCAACCTTTTTGCTCACATCTTCAAAAAATCAATCAGATTTGTGAGACGACATCCCATGTACAAAACCATGCTGACTGTCCCTAATCAGCCCTTGCCCATCCAAATGCCTGTATGTCCTATCCTTCAGCATGCTCTCCAGTAACTTACCAACTACAGATGTTAAGCTCACCGGCCTACAGTTCCCAGCATTTTCCCTGCAGCACTTCTTGAAAAGAGGCACAACATTTGCCACCCTCCAGTCTTCCGGCACCTTTCCTGTATTTAAGGACGACTCGTAATTCTCAACCAGTGCTCCCACAATTTCCTCTCTAGATTGCCGCAATATCCCCGGATATATCCGATCAGGCCCTGGGGATTTGTGTACCATCAAACACGACAGTACCTTCAGTGCTTCTTCGACCGTAAAGCTGACTGCTCTCATGACACTTCCAGTGACTGCTCCAATTCCTGCCGTCACAATGTCTTTCTCCTCAGTAAATACTCATTAGGGACCTTGCCCATCACCTAAGAGTTCCCACTCTCTCTCTAGTTACCCTTTTCCCCTTATGTATTCATAAAATCATTAGAGAGGGGATGATTGTGTGAGTGTGAGAGTAGACGGGAAGGAGAGAGAGGGTTGGTTCAGGACCCCAAGAAAAAGAGTTTGTAGAATGCCTCCGAGATGGGTTCTTAGAGCAGCTTGCAATGGAGCCGACCAGAGAAAAGGCAATTCTGGATTTAGTGTTGTCCAATGAACCAGATATGAGAAGAGAACTCGAGGTAAAGGAACCGCTTGGAGGTAGTGATCATAATATGATTAGTTTTAATCTGCAATTTGAGAAGGAGAAGGTTAAATCGGAAGTGTCAGTGATGCAGTTGAACAAAGGGGACTATGAAGGCATGAGAGGGGAGCCGGCCAAGATAGACTGGAAAGGGATCCTAGCAGGAATGACGGTGGAACAGCAATGGCAGGAATTTCTGGGCATAATCCGGAAGACTCAGGATCATTTCATTCCAAAAAGGAAGAAAGAGTCTAAGGGGAGTAGGAGGCAACTGTGGCTGACAAGAGAAGTTAAGGATAGAATAAAACTAAAAGAAAAGATGTATAACACAGCAAAGAGTAGCCGGAAGCCAGAGGATTGCGAAACTTTCATAGGACAACAGAAGGAAACAAAACGGGCAATATGAGCTGAAAAGATGAAGTACGAGGGGAAGCAGGCCAGGAATATAGAGGACAGTAAAAGCTTCTTTAGATATGTTAAGGGAACAAGAATAGCAAAGTCAAATGTGGGTCCCTTGAAGGCAGACACGGGTGAAATCATTATGGGCAACAAGGAAATGGCAGAAGAGTTGAATAGGTACTTCGGATCTGTCTTCACTAAGGAAGTTCATTCACTAAATGATGAAAGGGATAGACAGAATTGACGTGGATAAGCTTTTCCCATTGAGAGTAGGGAAGATTCAAACAAGAGTTCATCACATGAGAATTAAGGGACAGAAGTTTAGGGGTAACATGAGGGGGAACTTCTTTACTCAGTGGAATGAGCTTCCAGCAGAAGTGGTGGAGGCAGGATCGATTTTAACATTTAAAAGTAAAGTGGATAGGTATATGGATGGGAAGGGAATGGAGGGGTATGGTCTGAGTGCAGGTAGATGGGACTAGGGGAAAACAAATGTTCGGCACGGACTGGAAGGGCCGAGAGGGCCTGTTTCCGTGCTGTAATTGTTATATGGTTATAAGACACAAACAATCTCCCAGATGTACTGGAGGACAGAAGATCTAAGGGGGTAGAGGAACTGAAATAAATTTTCATTAGGCGAGAAATAGTATTGGGTAGGCTAATGGGACTGAAGGATGATAAATCCCCTGGACCTGAGGGTCTGCATCACAGGGTCCTCAGGGAGGTGGCTCTAGAAATAGTGGACGCATTGGTGATCATTTTCCAATGTTCAATAGATTCAGGATCACTTCCTGTGGATTGGAGGATAGGTAATGTTATCCCACTTTTCAAGAAAGAAGCGAGAGAGAAAACGGCGAGTTACAGACCAGTTAGCCTGACTTCGGTGGTGGGAGAGATGCTGGTCAATTATTAAAGGGGTAGTAATAGGGCATTTGGATAGCAGTAAAAAGATTGGTCCAAGTCATCATGGAATTATGAAAGGGAAATCATGCTTGACTAATCTTCTGGAATTTTTTGAGGATGTGACAAGTAAAATGGATGAATAGGCAGATGCGTGGCAGATGCAGTATAATATAGATAAATGTGAGGTTATCCACTTTGGCGGCAAAAACAGGGGGGCAGATTATTTTCTCAATGGGGTTAGGTTAGGTAAGGGGGAGGTGCAGTGAGACCTGGGCGTCCTTGTACACCGGTCACTGAAAGTTGGCTTACAGGTACAGCAGGCAGTGAAGAAAGCTAATGGAATTTTGGCTTTCATAACAAGAGGATTTCAGTATAGTATTAAAGAGGTTCTTCTGCAGTTGTATAGGGCTCTGGAGTATTGTGTACAGTTTTGGTCTCCTAATTTGAGGAAGGACATCCTTGTGATTGAGGCAGTGCAGCGTAGGTTCACGAGATTGATCCCTGGGATGGCGGGACTGTCAAATGAGGAAAGATTGAAAAGACTAGGCTTGTATTCACTGGAGTTTAGAAGGATGAATGGGATTCTTATAGAAACATATAAAATTATAAAGGGACTGGACAAGCTAGATGCAGGAAAAATGTTCCCAATATGGGGCAAGTCCAGAACCAGGGGCCACACTTAGAATAAAGGGGAGGTCATTTAAGATTGAGGTGAGAAAAAACTTTTTCACCCAGAGAGTTGTGAATTTATGGAATTCCCTGCCACAGAGGGCAGTGGAGGCCAAGTCACTGGATGGATTTAAGAGTGAGTTGGATAGAGCTCTAGGGGCTAGTGGAGTCAAGGGATATGGTGAGAAGGCAGGCACGGGTTATTGATAGGAGACGATCAGCCATGGTCACATTGAATGGCGGTGCTGGCATGAAGGGCCGAATGGCCTCCTCCTGCACCTATTTTCTATGTTTCTATGTTTCTATGAGAGGGGAAGTGCAGTGCGGGGAAGATGGGGGGAATATTAAAGTGAGTGTGGAGGAGGTGTACAGAATGCAGAGGGAAGGGAGGAGAGGGATTTGTGGCTGAGAAATGAGAGGCTAGGATTTTCTCTTTCTTCATCATTCTCTCTCTCTCTTTCTCCATCTCCCTGTCTCCTTTATCTCCCTCTCCCTGGCTCTCTTCCTCTCTCCATCTCGCTCTCCCACTCTCCCTCTCTCTCTGCCTCTCTCTCCCTCCCTCCATTCTCTTTCTATTTCTCTTTCTCTCTGTCTCCCTTTCTCTCTCTCCCCCTCTCACTCTCTCTTTCACCAGTGTACTTCGACCCAACATGCCCATACCGGCAAAAGTGCCCCATCTACACTGGTCCCACCTGCCCGTGTTTGGCCTTTATCCCTCCAAATCTGTTTTATCGATGTACCTGTCCAAGTGTCTTTTAAACGTTGCACACAAAATACATGAAACATGAAATCAAAGTGATGAATGGGAAGGTTTGGGGTGTGTGCAAAGATTGGGGGGAAGTTGTACCGTTTGATAGTACCAGGGAAGGAGGATCTCCTGTGGTGTTCTGTGGTGCATCTTGGAGGAACCAGTTTGTTGTTGAAGGTGCTCCTCGGGTTGACCAGTGTGTCATGGAGGCCCACAGGAGCCGTTGGAAGAGAAGGAGGGGGAGGAGCGACACCCGACCGGTAAGGTTTAAAATAGTAAGATTAAACGAGAACTTACCAGTTTGAAGTTTGATCTTTATTTTATGAGGAGTTACGATGAGGGATTACGTGAAGACCCCACCAGCACGCATTCTTCAAAGCAGCGGTGTGAAATCACAGATACCAGAGTAGACTAATATAGTAAGATAAGAGAGAACTTCCATACCAGTTGAACTTTATAATAGAGGGTTTTGGGAGCGGAGGGCACGTAATCCCTCATCGTAACTCCTCATAAAATAAAGATCAAACTTCAAACTGGTAAGTTCTCATTTAATCTTACTATTTTACTTCGGAGTCACGTGAGTGACTACGTGAAGATTTCAAAGCTCTGTGATTTCATGCCCTGGAACGAGACCATGCTCACACACACCATTCTGGGAAGGAGGATGAACGTATTTCACACACGACACTGTGCTGAAAAACAATAAAGGTATTATTCATACCTAAAATAATATGCCCCACATTGGGTAATTTATTTTACAGAACTTAATTTTTTCCTGCAAACGTCTCAGGATCGGCCACGGGATTATTATAAAGCATTGAATGCGTTCATTGCTCCACCCCGCTGTGGCAAGGATGTGGTCCATGTATCTGGGCCTGGGGGGGGGATAGAGTACAAATACCCCTCATTCGTTTAGGTACTAGTGGGTGTGATCCTATAGCCAGGTGATCACTCCCTCTGCCCAGATATTAGATAGGGCACTCCTTGCACAATAATGGCACTGTAACTCAATCCTTCATCGAAATGAAGGGTGGCCAGAACTCCAGCACTTCAGTGTTGGTGGCTGAGTCATATGTAGTGTTCGTCCTGGTGCTGAACACTTCCCATTTCCTGACATATGTCAGGTACTGTCTTCTCGTGGACTCCCTGCACGACGCTGAGATGGCATTGATCGTCCTGTCGGAGAGTCCGTATCCCAGAAATGGCCTGTTCAGAAACTGCAAATCAACAAGTTCATACAGTCATGGCACGGATACTTTCCCGCACGGGGTGTGCCAACCTCCTTGGCCGTTGTTGATCCAGATGCAGGGTTCTGAGACCATCTTTGTACTGTTGGGAACCATGGTACCCGTTGCGGCGTCTTGTTTAATTATTGTAAGACTCGCCTGATGAGGCAGAAGGGGAAATGCATAGCAAAACAAATCCCCCCCCCCCCCCCCCCCCCCCCCCCCCCCCCCCCCCCCCCAATGCAGCGAGAAATCGTCCATCGCTGCTGCCCCTGGGTCTGGTTCCCAAACAACATATGTTGGTAGTTGGTGAATTAGTCTGGATGGAAAAAAGGTCGATATCTGGTGTCCCATACCGGTCTATAATATCTGTAAACACTTTCCGATCCAACATCCATTTAATGTTGTCGATGAATTTACGTGACCTGGTGTCTGCCACTGTATTTAGCTTACCTGGAAGGTAAGTGCTTGAGATCCAAATCTCTCTCCCAGACACCAGTGCCAGATATTATTAGCCAATTCATCACATGATATCGACTTTATTTCACCCAATGATTATTATAGGCCCCCACTGTGGGTATCAATTTGTACCGTACATGCAACTGGTGCAACATATCTGAGCAGTAGGCCCTGAGTCCCATGAAACGCTACCAGCATTTCTAGATAATTAATTCCTAGTGCTTTAAACAGAATAATTTTTGTGCACTCATCTGCCACCACAACTTGCGGTGGTATTAGTTGCTCCCCAACCTTTTAGCACTGGCATCAGTCTGTAATGTACCCTAGGGATATAGAATGGGGTGATGGGGTTAGAATAATGCTGAGCATTTCTATCCACCAGTTTAATTCTGATTTTGCTTTCCCTTGGTAGTTGGGCATAGGCCTATCGAAATGGCCTGCATGATCTTTGAGAGCTAAAATTTCCCTCTTCCAGGTTTTAATAATGGAGTGGTCCAATTGTGCTGCTGGGAACGCAGCCACCAATTTCCCAATCACTCTTGCTCCTTGCCGAATGGATGGTTCCCTGATGCCAGTGAGGCTTTTGCATACTCCCATCAAGTCTGTTACTTTGTTTGGTGGCAAGGTGATAGACATATGAACAGAGTCAATAGTGAACCCCAAATAATCCATGGTAGTGGAGGGTTCCAATTTTGATTTATCTGGATGTACGTTAAATCCCTGTGTTGTGGCTGATACCACCAATGTAGCCAGCTCCAATTTTCACCTACAATGAGAATAATCATCCAGGTAAGCCATGACGATATGGTTATGTTTCTTTAAGTATGCTAAAGCTGGTTTTAATAAATTTGTAATAGCCTGGGTGCTGATGACAACCCATTGGGTAAGGCCTTATACTGCCATAGCTGTCCCATCCAGATAAATTTCAGGTATTTACGATGATCCTGTGTGTGACAAACATGTCTATTTTGAAATGGGCATACTGAACGGAAGTATTTAGTTCGGTCAACTCTGTAATGATACGGCAACCACCATCTTTTTAGTTTTTTATAAATATATTTGATACGAACTCTTGAAATTCTCTGATTGTTTTCTCAATTCCCTTTTGTGTTTAGTCTTAACAGTTCAGCATGGCCTGCTGTTCTCTCTTTTTGTGAAGTATGAACTTCCTGCTAGGCGTATGCTGAACTGGGCGGTAGTTCGTATACAAATTCAATTTTGTAATTCTGAATACTTCCGAGTATGTAAAAGTTCAGAGGTAAAAGTGCAGCACACATGATGAAACAAGTGCAACCGTCCCCCAACTTTTGATGAATCGGACATGCAATGTTTTTTAAGACAACCAGATCCACCTACCTCCATGGTTACCAGTGTTGTGTGGGTTGTCTCCGCACTTGTTTCTTCTGGTATTGTGTTGCTGCATTGTGGGGTTGGCGCATTTTCCATGAAGGCCGGGCTGGGCCATGGTCTGAAAGACTGCTGTGCAGGTGGGCCGGCCTTCGAGCTTTCACCACCAGATGGTCTTCCATAATACCGATGTCTGGTGGGTGTGTAGGGGTGCTGCCGCTGTTGATAGTGGGTTTTAGAGGTGCTTGGCACCTTGATCAGGCCTATAGCCTTGGCTTCCTCATGCAGGTCTTTCACCTGCTTCGGGAGGTCCCCCAACAGCAATTTTGGCGCCTGTGTGCTACTTGTCTTGCATAATTCCGCACTTCTTGATGATGCTCTTCCTGTAACTGTTAATCTCCACTGAGTATTACACAGTCTGCTAGAGCATCTAGTAACTCTTCAGGCAAATCAACCCCATCAGTTGTCCTGGTACTGCTGTGATTTTAGCAGCCAGCAGTTTTCCTCTGGAGCTTCCCCTCCTGGCTCCTTATAGATGGGCTTCCTGTTGCCCCAGATGGGGTCATAGACTGCTGGTACTTTAAGAGAATAGAGTTCTCTGGAGCAAATGTACTTCCCAGCCATAAAGTTAATGGCTTGCTCCTGTAGCTGGTTTGTAGCCATGTATTTTGTACTGGCTGGCAGCTTTGTATAGGCAGTCCTTCCTCAGTTGGTACAGCATGTGTTCCCACAATTCTTCTGCTGCTCTCTCTTCTGGCACCCCTCACAGTTAACTGTTCAGCCATTGCCCCTTCTTCAGGGTCAGCCCAGCTCTGACCCCTAATGCTCCCCTGCGAAGAGGGTGAGACATTTGGCAGTCCTTGAAAGGATGCTGCCGTGGGTCTGCGAGGAGCCCCACTGTGACTCTGCCCCTGCATAAGCAGGTCACGCTGGAGCACTGCTCCCCATCCGCTCCTGCGGGAAAGACACCCGCCGTCGCTATCTGGGAACGGGATTTCTTCAGGTCCGGACCCAGCTGAGTCAACGGTCCTGTCCGACTTCCGGGTGGTTTTGCCGCCGACCACGGCGCACCTATGGTCTGTAGCGGCGAGAAGCCGGGAGCTGCTGGCAGCACCTGCAGCTCTGGTGAGACGGCACGCTGCTGGCTGCTTCCACAGCAGCGGTATCAGCTGCTGCTCTCCCTTGGCGACTCCATGGTGCTTCCTCCTGAAAAAGAAATCACACCGAGTCGCCACGCTCACCAGAAAAGGTAAGACTTACCTTCAGTAAGTTTTGAAAACTTGCGCTGGAGGAGCGGCGCTCCTCCCGACTGTCGCTTCCGCAATGCGTTCGACGATATGTCGCGCATGCGTGCTGGCGGGGTCTTCACGTAGTCACTCACGTGACTCCGAAGTAAAATCAAGCGCGGGGCTCGTTTTTACCGAAATCCATAACATTCCATTCGGAGAAGTGGTTTTTTTGAGGAAGCCGCTGATTGGTGGGAAGTGGACTAGAAGCAGCTGATTGGCAGTCAGATTCCAGCAGTTTGTTGTGTACTTTGTATTGTGTTGATATTGTATCCTGTGTAAGGGGGGAGTATGAAGGCAAGGGCAGTGTACTGTTCTGGATGTCAGATGTGGGAGGTCAGGGAATCTGATAGCCCTCCAGACATCCACATCTGCGCCAGGTGTGTTGAGATGGGGCTCCTAAAGGACTGTGTTAGGAACCTGGAGCAGCAGCTCGATGACCTCCGTCTGGTCAGGGAGAGTGAGGAGGTCATAGAGAGGAGCTACAGGGAGGTAGTCACTCCCAGACCACAGGAGGCAGACAAGTGGGTCACAGTTAGGAAGGGCAAGGGGCAGAGGCAGGGGCTAGAGAGTACCCCTGTGACCGTACACCTCGAAAATAGGTACTCGGGTTTCAGTACGATTGGAGGGGACAGCCTACCTGGGGGCAGCAACAGCGGCCGGGCCTCCGGCACAGAGACCGGCCCTGATGCTCAGAAAGGTAGCAAAAAGAGGAGGGCAATTGTAATAGGGGACTCTATAGTTAGGGGGTTGGATGGGCGATTCTGTGGATGCAGTCGTGAAACCCGGATGGTAGTTTGCCTCCCTGGTGCCAGGGTCTCGCATGTGTCGGAACATGTCCAAAAGACTCTGAAAAGGGAGGGAGAGGAGCCTGATGTTGTGGTACACATAGGTACCAATGACATAGGCAGAAAAAGAGACGAGGTCCTGAAGGGAGAATTTAGGGAGTTGGGGGGAAAGTTAAGGAGAAGGACCAAAAGGATAACGATTTCAGGATTACTGCCTGTGCCGCGTGACAGTGAGAGTAGGAATGAAATGAGGTGGAGGATAAATGCGTGGCTGAGGGACTGGTGCAGTGGGCAGGGATTCAAGTTCCTTGATCACTGGGACCTCTTTTGGGGAAGGCATGATCTGAACAAAAAGGACGGGTTGCACATGAACCCGAGGGGGACCAATATCCTGGCAGGGAGATTTGCAAAGGCTACTGGGGAGACTTTAAACTAGAAAGGCTGGAGGGATGGACTCGGGTAGAGAGGGCTAGGGGACAGGGTGTGGGGCAAGAGGCAGAGAAGGGAAGCACTCGGACACAAAATGTAGGCGAGAAAGAGGAAAAAGATAATAGACAGAGAATAAGGGATGGTGGGTTTCTAAAATGTGTATATTTTAATGCTAGGAGCATTGTAAGAAAGATGGATGAACTTAGAGCCTGGATTGACACCTGGAAATATGATGTTGTGGCAATCAGTGAAACATGGTTGCTGGAGGGCTGTGATTGGAAACTAAATATTCCAGGATTTTGCTGCTTCAGGTGTGATAGAATTGGAGAGACCAGAGGTGGAGGTGTTGCATTGCTTGTCAGAGAGGATATTACTAGAATGTTGCCAGGGTTCCAGCAAGTCTGTTACAGAGAAAGGTTGAACAAGTTAGGTCTTTATTCTTTGGAGCGCAGAAGGTTAAGGGGGGACTTGATTGAGGTCTTTAAAATGATGAAAGGGATAGACAGAGTTGACGTGGATACGTTTTTCCCATTGAGGGTAGGGAAGATTCAAACAAGAGGGCATGACATGAGAATTAAGGGACAGAAGTTTAGGGGTAACGTGAGGGGGAACTTCTTTTACTCAGAGGGTGGTGGTTGTGTGGAATGAGCTTCCAGCAGAAGTGGTGGAGGCAGGATCGATTTTAACATTTAAAAGTAAAGTGGATAGGTATATGGACGTGAAGGGAATGGAGGGGAATGGAGGGAATGGAGCAGGTAGATGGGACTAGGGGAAAACAAATGGTCGGCACGGACTGGAAGGGCCGAGAGGGCCTGTTTCCATGCTGTAATTGTTATATGGTTATATGGTTATTACAGCAGTGCTTTGGCAGGATAGATTAGAGGGCTCGTCTAGGGAGGCTATTTGGGTGGAACTGAGAAGTGGGAACGGTGTAGCAACACTTTTAGGGGTGTATTATAGACCGCCAAATGGGGAGCGAGTATTGGAAGAGCAAATATGTAAGGAGATAGCAGATATTAGTAGTAAGCACAAGGTAGTGATTGTGGGAGATTTCAATTTTCCAAAAATAGACTGGGAAACACATTCTGTAAATGGGCTGGATGGTTTGGAGTTTGTAAAATGTGTGCAGGATAGTTTTTTTGCAGCAGTACATAGAGGTATCGACCAGAGAAGGGGCAGTGCTGGACCTCCTGTTAGGAAATGAGGCAGGTCAGGTGACGGAGGTATGCGTTGGTGAGCACTTCGGGACCAGTGATCACAATACCATTAGTTTCAATATAATTATGGAGAGAGTCAGAACTGGACCTAGGGTGGAGATTTTTGATTGGAGAAAGGCTAACTTTGAGGGAATGCGTAAGGATTTTAAAGGAGTGAATTGGGACACTCTGTTTTATGGGAAGGATGTAGAAGAGAAATGGAGGACATTTAAAGGGGAAATTGTAAGAGTACAGATTCTTTATGTCCCTGTTCGGTTGAACGGAAATAGTAAAAATTGGAAGAGCCATGGTTTTCAAGGGAAATTGGACACTTGTTTCGAAAAAAGAGAGATATCAACAATAATTATAGGAGGCATGGAGTAAATGAGGTGCTAGAGGAGTATAAAGTATGTAAAAGGAATCTTAAAAAAGAAATTAGGAAGGCTAAAAGATATGAGGTTGCTTTGGCAAGAAAGGTGAAAGTAAATCTAAAGGGTTTCTACAGCTATATTAATAGCAAAAGGATAACGAGGGATAAAATTGGACCATTAGAGAGCCAGAATGGACAGCTATCTGCAGAGCCAAAAGAGATGGGGGGATATTGAACAATTTCTTTTCTTCGGTATTCACCAAGGAGAAGGATATTGAACTCTGTGAGGTAAGGGAAAAAAGTATAGTAGCTATGGAAACTATGAGATTCAAAGAGGAGGAAGTACTGACACTTTTGAAAAATATAAAAGTGGATAAGTCTCCAGGTCCTGACAGGATATTCCCTAGGCCATTGAGGGAAGTTAGTGTAGAAATAGCAGGAGCTATGACAGAAATATTTCATATGTCATTAGAAACGGGAATAGTGCCGGAGGATTGGCGTACTGCGCATGTTGTTCCACTGTTTAAAAAGGGTTCAAAGAATAAACCTAGCAATTATAGACCTGTTAGTTTGACGTCAGTGGTGTGCAAATTAATAGAAAGGATACTTAGAGATAATATATATAAGCATCTGGATAAACAGGGTCTGATCAGGAACAGTCAACATGGATTTGTGCCTGGAAGGTCATGTTTGACAAACCTTCTTGAATTTTTTGAAGCGGTTACTAGGGAAATTGATGAGGGTAAAGCAGTGGATGTTGTCCATATGGATTTCAGTAAGGCCTTTGACAAGGTCCCCCATGGAAGGTTGTTGTTAATGGCGGAGTAGCAAGATGGATTCAACAGTGGCTGAATGGGAGATGTCAGAGAGTAATGGTGGATGGCTGTTTGTCAGGTTGGAAGCCGGTGACCAGTGGGGTGCCTCAGGGATCTGTGTTGGGTCCACTGTTGTTTGTAATGTACATCAATGATCTGGATGATGGGGTGGAAAATTGGATAAGTAAGTATGCAGATGATACTAAGATAGGTGGTGTTGTGGATAATGAAGTAGATTTTCAAAGTCTACAGAGAGATTTGGGCCATTTGGAAAAGTGGGCTGAAAGATGGCAGATGGAGTTTAATGTTGATAAGTGTGAAGTGCTACATCTTGGCCGGACAAATCAAAATAGGACGTACATGGTAAATGATAGGGAATTGAGGAATGCTGTGGAACAGAGAGATCTAGGAATAACTGTGCATAGTTCCCTGAAGGTGGAATAGCATGTAGATAGTGTGGTAAAGAAAGCCTTTGGTGTGCTGGCCTTTATAAATCAGAGCATTGAATATAGGAGTAAGGAAGTAATGTTAAAATTGTACAAGGCATTGGTAAGACCAATTCTGGAGTATGGTGTACAATTTTGGTCGCCTAATTATAGGAAGGATGTCAACAGTATAGAGAGAGTACAGAGGAGATTTACTAGAATGTTGCCAGGGTACCAGCAACTATGTTACAGAGAAAGGTTGAGCAAGTTAGGTCTTTATTCTTTGGAGCGCAGAAGGTTAAGGGGGGACTTGATTGAGGTCTTTAAAATGATGAAATGGATAGACAGAGTTGACGTGGATAAGCTTTTCCCATTGACGGTAGGGAAGATTCAAACAAGAGGGCATGACATGAGAATTAAGGGACAGAAGTTTAGGGGTAACGTGAGGGGGAACTTCTTTACTCAGAGGGTGGTGGCTGTGTGGAATGAGTTTCCAGCAGAAGTGGTGGAGGCAGGATCGATTTTAACATTTAAAAGTAAAGTGGATAGGTATATGGACGTGAAGGTAATGGAGGGGTATGGTCTGAGTGCAGGTAGATGGGACTAGGGGAAAACAAATGGTCGGCACGGACTGGAAGGGCCGAGAGGGCCTGTTTCCGTGCTGTAATTGTTATACGGTTATATGGTTA
Organism: Okamejei kenojei; assembly: GCA_035221665.1. NCBI lineage: Eukaryota > Metazoa > Chordata > Chondrichthyes > Rajiformes > Rajidae > Okamejei > Okamejei kenojei. The sequence continues at coordinate 190,484 of CM069149.1, forward strand.
TATGGAGGGGGTGAGCTGTATTGTCGAAGATGCTCTGCCGTTTGAGAAGCATCTCCTTCCAAGACCACCACTCAACAAAGTCGTTGAGCACAGCGCCTGGGTGTGGTTGGGGCAGGCTGGGCCTCTATTCCTTGGAGCGCTGGAGGATGAGGGGTGATCTTAAAGAGGTGTACAAAATCATGAGGGGAATAGATCGGATTGACGCACTAAGTCTCTTGCCCAGAGTTGGGGAATCGAGGACCAGAGGACATGGGTTTGAGGTGAGAGAGGGGAAAATAATTAATATTAAGCCGAGGGGCAACTTTTCCACACAGAGGGTGGTGAGTGTATGGAAGGAGCTGCCGGAGGAGGTAGTTCAGGCAGGGACTATCACAACATTTAAGAAACAGTTGGACAGGTACTTGGATAGGAAATGTTTGGAGGGATATGGGCCAAACGCTGGCAGGTGGGACTAGTGCCGATGGGGCATACTGGCCGGTGTGGGCAAGTTGGTCCGATGGGCCAGTTGCCGCGCTGTGTCAATCTGTGACTCTCTCGTTGTGCCAGTCCTGATTGTTTCCCCTCACTGGTCTTCTTGTGACCTGTAATGTTCTTCATCCCCTCTACATCTCCCTCTTGCACTGCTGAAGTTTCAGCTCCAGCTCCCTCCTGCAGTCGCCTCACAGAGTCCCACCGAGTCCGCTCTGACCAGCGACTGCCCGTTCACACCAGTTCTACATTATCCCACTTTCTCATTCACTTCTCAGACACTACGGGACAATTTACAGAGGGCCGATTAACCTACAAACCTGCACGTCTTTGGAGTGTGGGATGAAACCTCTCTCTTTGGTATTGTAACCCCCTCCCCTCCTGTCCCTATACCCCTCTCCCCATCTCTGTGATTCCCATATGTCCTGTGGTATTGTGAGTAGCCCAGTAACTTAAGATATTTTCTTTGTAAAATGCACGCACTATAATTTTGTTTGTTATAATAACCTGAATATCTTAAAACAAACCTAGTATTACATGATAATGTTTCGAACACATTCACAATGACTTTTGGGAGTGGATTGAAAATTTGAGTTCAATCGAAAGATAAATATTGTCACGTAATGTTATTCGGCTACAGAGACAGGGACAGGGGGTGTGGGGGGTGGAGAAATAGCCTTTCTGCTGACTGGTTAGGATGCAACAAAAAACTTTTCTCTGTGCACGTGACTATAAACTAAGCATCTCTCCATTCTTCCTCCCTCCCTCTCTACCCCATCCCTCCCCCACTCACTCTCCTTCCCCCTCCCTCTCTCCATCGACACATGATCTCTGTTTTCATCAAGCCAGGCGTCTGTCGCCTGCGGCAACGGGTCTGCCCGAACAAGCCCCGAGAGACAAAAGGGCCGGGCCACTCCCCTCCCTGGGATGGTCGCCACGGGTATAAGAGCCTTGCGCTGGAGGTGGGGAGGAGGGAAGGCACAGAGAGAGAGAGAGAGAGAGAGAGAGAGGGAGGGCACAGAGAGAGGGCACAGAGGGGGAGAGTGAGGGAGAGAGAGGGAGAGAGGGCGAGCAGAGAGAGAGAGTGAGCAGAGAGGGCAGAGAGGGGGAAATAGAGCCAAGTGCTGCCCATTGTGGTGAAACCAAGATGGCCACCGATGAGGCCTGGAGATTGTTGCTGTGGGCCGGGGCCTGGGTGGGAGTTTGGGCCGACGGGCTGCCCCACCGTCACGTCCTGGCACCCGGCTTCCACGTCTCCTGGGGTTTTGAGACGAGAGAGCGCCTGATCACCTTCGCAGTGGAAGCCCAGACAAGGGGCTGGGTGGGCCTGGGCCTGACCCGCAGCGGTGGGATGGAGGGGGCCGACATGGCGGTGGGATGGGTGAAAGATGGACGCCAATACTTCCACGTGAGGAGGGAGGGGAGGGGAGGGGAGGGGAGGGCGCGATTCACTGCGGGTGGGGCGGGGAGGGGAGGGGAAGATGGGGGAGCGCAGCACGGGGAGGGGAGGGCGGGGTCAAAGACTCTAACTCCATCCTGTCCTTTCATCCTGCAGGATCGTTATGCAGTGGGGAACGAACAGCCTCTGATCGATAAATCACAAGATTTAACCCTGCTCTCCCTCACCCAGAATGGCTCCCACACCCTCCTTAAATACAGGAGACCCTTCCGCACCTGCGACTCCAATGATTTAGACATCACGGTAAAAAGAAAACCAGCGGTTCATAGCCGCTCGCGGTTCCTGGTCACCATATCCCAGACCGGGGTCCACACGTGTTTCCCGGTCACCGTATCCCGCACCATGCCTTTTTCGGCCACTAGGCCCGAATCGAAGCAGGGGACTTTCCTCGGTGACTCACTGCCCATCGTTCTGATCCATCTCCCCATCCTAGGATGACACCACACAGCTGATCTTCGCCTGCTCCTCCTCCCTCCCCTCCAGCATCTCCTCACTGCCGATGCACGACAGCGTCTACGGAGTGAAGTCGGTTCAAATCCTCAACTACGCACCGAGTGACATCCCTCGACTGGCCAATGCAAGTGTCCTGGACATCCTGACCAATGTGAGTTTCCTCGAAATGCCCTCCCACCCCCCTCTCACCCCCTCTTTCTCTCACTCCCTCCCTCTCTCCCTCCAACCCCCTCTCTCGCTCTCTCTATCTCCCTCTTTCTCTAACTCCCTCCCTTTCTCTCCGTCTCTCTCCCTCCGTCTCTCCCTCCATCTCTCTCCCTCTGTCTCTCTCCCTCCGTCTCTCTCCCTCCCCCTCCTCCTCCCCCTCCACCCCCCTCCTCCACCCCCCCCCCCCCACCTCCACCTCCACCACCTCCCCCTCTACCCCCCCTCTACCCCCCCTCTACCCCCCCTCCCCCTCTACCTCCCCCTCAGTCCGTTTTTTTCGCTAACCATTTTATTTATTTCTTTCAGTTTACAGTTCCCCAAGCTGCGAGTTTTTACAGTTGCAAACTCGAGAAATTCCCAGATTATGGAAAAAAGATTCATATTTATATGGTGAGGGGGCGGAAGAAATAGAGGGAGGGTTACGAGGCAGCTATGATATCTCTTCTTGCTCTCATTCCTTCCCTCTCTCCTTCTTCCTCATCCCCTTTCCCTCCCCAACTCTCTCCTCCTCTCTTCTTCACCATTCCTTACTCCACATCTCTCTCTCCCCCCAGCAACTGGGAAGCAGGGAGGGAAGAACAGGAGAGAGGAGGAGGTTCTCAAGAGCATGGTGACCACATCAAGGTCTTTTAACTGATGGTGCTATGAATATGTCTGTCCGCAAGAAAGAGAGAGGGAACATAGAGAGAAAGAGAGTGAGAGAGAGTGAAGCCCCGTCCCACTTTCCCGAGTTACTCATGAATTCGCCCGAGTTTTCCCCTTGATTCAAACTTGGGAAATTACAGTAATAGCAAGCCGGGGCTATTATATTTTACTCGTGGACATTTTTCAATATGCTGAAAAAAGTCCCGACTTACCTAATGCCCCGTGTTACTATGGCTGGCATTACGAGCCGCTACGAAATATCTACGGACTCGCTACGGACATTCCCCAAGTGAATCAAGGGGAAAACTCGGGAGAATTCGGGAAACTCGGGAATGTGGGACAGGGGCTTGAGAGAAAGAGATGGAGGGCGACAGAGAGAGACAGAGAGAGACAGAGAGAGAGAGAGAGAGAGAGAGAGAGAGAGAGAGAGAGAGAGAGAGAGAGAGAGAGAGACAGAGACAGAGAGAGACAGAGAGAGAGACGGAGAAAGACAGAGGCGGAGAGAGAGAGACAGGGCGGAGAGAGAGCGACAGAGGCAGTGAGAGAGAGACAGACAGGTGGAGAGAGAGACAGAGATAGGTGGAGAGAGAGAGACAGACAGGCGGAGAGAGAGAGACAGACAGGCGGAGAGAGAGAGACAGACAGGCGGAGAGAGAGAGAGAGACAGGCGGAGAGAGAGAGAGAGACAGATGGAGAGAGAGACACTCAGGCGGAGAGAGAGAGAGAGACAGGCGGAGAGAGAGAGACACTCAGGCGGAGAGAGAGAGACAGGCGGAGAGAGAGACTGACAGGCGGAGAGAGAGACAGACAGGCGGAGAGAGAGAGACAGACAGGCGGAGAGAGAGAGACAGACAGACAGGCGGAGAGAGAGACAGACAGACAGGCAGAGAGAGAGAGAGACAGACAGAAGGAGAGAGACAGACAGGCGGACAGAGAGACAGAGAGACAGGCGGACAGAGAGACAGAGACAGACAGAGGGACAGAGAGAGAGACAGGCAGATGGAGAGAGAGACGGACAGAGAGAGACAGACAGATGGACAGAGAGCAAGACAGACAGAGAGACAGACAGACAGGGACAGACAGAGAGGGACAGACAGAGACAGGCACAGACAGAGGGACAGACTGACAGACAGACAGAGACAGGGACAGACAGACAGAGGGACAGACAAGGACAGAGAGGGACAGACAGAGACAGAGAGGGACAGACAGAGACAGAGAGGGACAAACCGGGACAGAGAGGGACAGACAGAGACAGAGAGGGACAGACAGAGACAGAGGACAGACAGAGACAGACAGACAGAGACAGAGAGGGACAGACAGACAGAGAGGGACAGACAGGCAGACGGACGGATTCAGTGAGGGACAGATTCAGTGAGAGAGAGAGAGAGAGAGGGGGGGGGGGAGTGAGAAGGAATCTCCCTCTTCACTGCGACCTAGCGATCTTCCTGAAGCCTGCCTCTCTCTCTCTCCCTCCCTCCGCTAGGGCCGAGCGAAGTTACTGAAATCTGCAGCTCTCTCTCCCTCCTCTTGGGCCTAGTGAAATTGCTGAAACCTGCCTCTCCCACTCTCCCTCTTCACTGGGGCCCAGCGACCTTCCTGAAGCCAGTAGCTCTCTCGCCCTCTGTTCAGGCCTATCATAGTTGCTGAAGCCTGCCTCTCTCTCTCTCTCTCTCTTTCTCTCCCTGCGGCAGGTGGAGCCAGTAATCCGGACCCAGGACCCTGACCTGATCTTCCAGATGATCCTGTACGGCTGCCCCTCGGCCTACGGAACCTCCCACCTGCAACTGACTGAGGATTGCTTCGCCAACCAAGCCTCGACCAACCTCTACACGGCCTGCTCCTCCGTCTTGGCTGTCTGGGGCCTCGGGACCAGCCAGAGCCAGGTCAGCATGTTGCTGAAGCCTGCTGCACACTCTCTGCCTCCCCCTCTGCCTCTCTCTCCTTCCTTTCTACCTCCATATCTCCCTCCCTCCATCCCTGCATCCCTCCCTCTCCATCCCTCCCTGCCTCCCTCTGCCCTTGTCCCTCTCTCTGCCTTCCTCTCTCACCCTCCCTCGCTCCCTCCCTTCGGCCTAACAAACTTCCTGATGCCTTCCCCTCTATCTCTCCCTCCCTTCCCCCAACTCACTCCTTCTACCTCCATATCTTCCTCACTCCCTCTCTCTCTCTGTCCCCTGGGGCCCAGCAATGTTGCTGAAGTCTTCCCCTCTCTCCCTCCCTGACTGGCCTTCACCTGAAACCTCACTAGGAACAGGAGAGGCCCAGGCTGTATCTCTGGCCTAGTTAGCCCTCAATAACCAGGGCCTCGACTGATGGTTCAATGCAGCAGGAAAGATTCAGGTTGTATCCCGGGCCTAGTGAGCCTGGGACTTGCCTGAGCTTCACCTATTCCTGCAAATATTTTCTATGTTTCTATGCTTGAGTATATGGCAATAAAACTCAACCACTTGATTTTGAAGCATTCATGCATGGTGGAGGTATAATGTCGTGTGAAAACAGGCCCTTCAGCCCAACCTGCCCACACCCGCCAACATGTCCAAGTTAAACTACCTGCTTTTGGTCCATTTACCTCCAAACCTGTCCTATCCATGTATCAGTCTGACTGTTTCATAAATGTTGGGATAGTCCCTGCTAGATTTTCACTTACTGTAACTGCAGGACAAAATGTTCCCGATGTTGGGGGTGTTCAGAACCAGGGGTCACAATTTAAGAATAAAGGGTAGGCCAGTTAGGACTGAGATGAGTACAATCTTTCTTCACGCTGAGAGTTGTGAATCTGTGGATTTCTCTGCTACAGAAGGCAGTGGAGGCCAATTCACTGGATGTTTTCAAGAGTTACATTTAGCTCTTGGGACTAGTGAAATCAAGGGATATGGGGGAAAAAAACAGGTAAGAGGTACTGATTTTAGATGAACAGCTATGATCATATTGAATGGCAATGCTGGCGTGAAGGGCCGCATGGCCTATCCCTGCACCTATTTTCTATGTTGGCGGGTGTGGGCAAGTTAGGCCGAAGGGCCCGTTTTCACAATGCATCACACTATGACTACGTGTGACTAATGTTATAACTGGCTGTGTGGAATGAGCTTCCAGCAGAAGTGGTGGAGGCAGGATCGATTTTAACATTTAAAAGTAAAGTGGATAGGTATATGGACGGGAAGGGAATGGAGGGGTATGGTCTGAGTGCAGGTAGATGGGACTAGGGGAAAACAAATGGTCGGCACGGATTGGAAGGGCCGAGAGGGCCTGTTTCCGTGCTGTAATTGTTATATGGTTATATGTTATACCTCCACCATGCATGAATGCTTCAAAATCAAGTGGTCGAGTTTTATTGCCATATACTCAAGCATAGAAACATAGAAAATAGGTGCAGGGATAGGCCATTTGGACCAGCTACACTATCTGGATATGGACCAGCTACACTATCTGCTTTTGGTCCGTATCCCTCCAAACCTGTCCTACCATGTATCAGTCTAACTGTTTCTTTAATGTTGGATAGTCCGTGCCTCACTACCTCCTCTGACAGCTTGTTCCATACACCCACCACCCTTTATGTGGAAACAGTTACCCCTCAAAAAGTTCTTAAAATACTTCAAACAAAAAACATTGAAATCATACTTTTACAATGCACTAACCCCCCCTCCCCCCCCTCTGAGTTGCTCCACTCCCTCGCCAGGTACCCCCAAGGCCTGTAATCAGTAATCGCTCAGCTCCCCCAATTTCAAAAACACTCCGTGGCCCCTGGTTCAGACGGAGAGCATTGCCAGATGTGAGCGGGGAACTGAAGCCAGTTGTCCGTGATGTATGGATCCCAATGCTCAGCGCTTCATGTTTCGGAGTTGGCTAATGTTATTGAATAGTAATTAGCCTGATTTGTAATTACTTGACAAAACCTTAATTTATTAATCCGGAATATCCATGGGGATGGGATAAGTGTAATATTAAAATGACATGCAAGGTGTCAGACTGTCTGTCACAACAGACTGCCCCAATAACCCATTATTTCCTTCAGTTAAATATTGGGAAGGTAGCACTATTGTCATTTGCCACTCAACTATTATGTTTGTTTATCTCACTGACTATTTCTAACCCCCCCTCCCCCAAATTCATTAGAAATTTCCCAAATCTCATTGTTTTATTAATTGAACATATAGATGAACATCCTCAAGGAGTGTATTCAGATGGAAACTGATTCAGATGTGATGTTTAAAATTACCGCATTAGTTAAGCACCTGTGGACTTGAACGTAATAGCTGAAGTCCAGGGGATCAGTGCAGAGGGGCTAGGAGCAAGACCAAGTGTGCATCCAGAGTCAAGATCTGGAATAGTACGATGTGTGCAGTTAAAGCTGGGACAATGGGAGTGTTCAGCACTAGGAACATAAGCAGGTAAGCAGCTATGATCAGGGTAGAATGGGGGGCCAGGTGTAAGGCTGGACTCGGGGTCAGGAATTAGAAGGTATGCAACTGGAGTCAGGGTCAGGAGTAGTACCAGGTGTGCAGTAAGACCCAGGTTGGTCAACATGGGACAAGTGCTTGATTATAATCTGATTTCCATACATGAATACACTAGGTTCATTCATTTGCTGCATCCGTTGATCAGAGCCTGGCTCTACTGTGGAATGTAATTAGGAATGTAATTTAGCCTAAACTTATTCATAGCTAATCTAATTTAACGCATAAATATTGCATTCAAGTGTAAGTTAAAAAACTCGCTACAGTATGCATCAGATTGCACAATTTCAAGCTGAAAAATGCAAAAGCTCTGTACAAATGGGAAGGGGGACACCTCCTCTCACACCCTTCCCCTTCCCTTCAATAGCGACACTCGGACTTGGTCTCTCTCAATTTCTCACTCCCAACTCTCACCCAATGTTGACAGCCCTAGCCTACGTTGTCCCAGCGGGTGATCGATGGGCTGATTTGTTCCCACTCTCTCTTCCCCACAGCCTTTAATCTTTCCAGAGGAGGCAGGGATATCACTGGGAGCCTTGGGAGACCCGGAATTTTATGTCCTACAAATCCACTATGACAATAGAAGGAATGCATCAGGTAAAACTCTCCCCCTCCTTCTCTCTCCTTCCCTCTCTCTCTCCCTCCACCCCTCTCTCTACCCTCACTCTCTCTACCCTCACTCTCTCTCCCCCTCCTCTCCCCCTCCTCTCCCCCTCCTCTCCCCTCCTCTCTCCCCCTCCCCTCTCCCCCTCTCCTCTCCCCCTCCCCCGCTCCCCCTCCCGCTCCCCTCTCCCCCTACCCTCTCCCCCTCTCCCTCCCCCTCTCCCCCTCTTCCCCCCTCACCCCATCTCCCCCTCTCCCCCCCTCTCTCCTTCCCTCTCTCCTTCCCTCTCTCTCATTCCCTCTCTCTCATTCCCTCGCTCCCCCTCTCCACCTCTCCTGCCACAGATGGCAGTAGAGGCCAAGTTAGTGGATATTTTTAAGGCAGAGATAGATTCTTGATTAATACGGGTGTCAGGGGTAATAGGGAGAAGGCAGGAGAATGAGGTTTAGGAGAGAGAGATAGATCAGCCGTGGTTAAATGGCGGAGTAGACTTGATGGGCTGAATTCTGCTCCTGGAATTCATAAACTTGAGTTCACTTTAGAGATAGAGCGTGGAAACAGGCCAATTTACAATCTATCAAAGCCAATTAACCTACAACCGTGCACGTCTTTGGAGTGTGTGAGGAAACCGGAGCACCCAGCGAAAAATCCACCCTGGTCACGGGGCAAACGTGCCAACTGCGCACAGACAGCATCCATATAACCATATACCAATTACAGCACGGAAACTGGCCATCTTGGCCCTTCTAGTCCGTGCCGAACACTTACTCGCATCTAGTCCCATCTACCTGCACTCAGACCATACCCCTCCATCCCTTTCCCGTCCATAAACCTATCCAATTTATTTTTAAATGTTAAAATCGATCCTGCCTCCACCACTTCCACTGGAAGCTCATTCCACACAGTCAGAGTAAAGAGGTTCCCCCTCACGTTACCCCTAAACTTCTGTCCCTTAATTCTCAAATCATGCTCTCTTGTTTGAATCTTCCCTACTCTCAATGGAAAAAGCTTATCCACGTCAACTCTGTCTATCCCTTTCATCATTTTAAAGATCTCTATCAAGTCCCCCCTTAATCTTCTGCACTCCAAAGAATAAAGACCTAACTTGTTCAACCTTTCTCTGTAACATAGTTGCTGGAACCCTGGCAACATTCTAGTAAATCTCCTCTGTACTCTCTCTATTTTGTTGACACCTTTCCTATAATCTGGCGACCAAAATTGTACACCATACTCCAGAATTGTCTTCACCAATGCCTTGTACAATTTTAACATTACATCCCTACTCCTATATTTAATGCTCTGATTTATAAAGGCCAGCACACCAAAGGCTTTCTTTACCACCCTATCTACATGCGATTCCACCTTCAGGGAACTATGCACAGTTATTCCTAGATCCCTCTGTTCTACTGCATTCCTCAATTCCCTACCATTTAACATGTAAGTCACCCGTAGTCAGTTTCAAACCCGGGTGTCTGGTGCTGTGAGGCAGCAACTCTACTGCTGTGCCACTGAATCTGGGAGGGGGAGAGGGAGAGCTGGAGGGCGAACGAGGGAGAGAGAGGGAGGGAGACATATGGTTTCTAAAAGTCTGTTTCTTCTCCATGTTTGTCGAAATCGTGGTAACAGGAGTCTGGGACAATTCGGGATTCAGGATCCATCTCACATCTGAAATTCGGGAGAATGATTTGGGAATTCTTTGGACTGGAATAGCATTATTTCAAACGCTCCTAATCCCACCAAAAACCTCAGCCTACAAGACCTATGGATCTTGTAACACAAGTCCCATTTCACAGGTAAAAGTCTGAGTTATTCTGTGAGTTTGAGTTCAATTTATAATTGTCACGTGTCTAAGAAGCTTAATAGGTGTAGGAGCAGGCCATTCGGCCCATCGAGCCAGCACCGCCATTCAATATGATCATGGCTGATCATCCAAAATGAGCACCCCATTCCTGATTTTCCCTCATATCCCTTGATTTAATTAGCCCTAAGAACTAAATCTAACTCTCTCTTGAAAACATCCAGTGAATTGGCCTCAGCTGCCTTCTGCGGCAGAGAATTCCAAAGATTCACAACTCTCTGGTGGAAAGGTTACTCATCTCAGTCCTAAATGGCCGACCCCTTATTCTTAAACTGTGTGATCTCTGGTTCTGGACTCCCCCAACACCGGAAACATCTAGCTGTTTCCTGCATCTAGCCTGTCCAATCCTTGAATAATAGTAGATGTTTATATGTTACCAGACGTTGAGTCCCTTTGTCACAGGGGCGGCCTGGTCCCCCTCACAATATTCCACCACTGAGTCATAGCACCCTTAGGTTCGCGTTGTGAGGCCTGTGATCCCCCTGAGCCGGGTGGGGGGGGGGGGGGCGTGCTAGAGTCAGGTGGGTGGTGGGAGGGAGCGTGCTGGATTCAGGTGGGGGGGGGGGGGGGGGCATGCTGGAGTCGGGTTTGGGGGTGGGGGGGGAGGGGGGGAAGTGCTGGAGCCGGGAGAAACAAACTTACCTCAGGTTGTCGTTGCAACAGGAAAAATTGATGGCAGTTTGAGATACTGTACAATACAATACGGTTTTATTCGTCACCTTGCACATAAATGAGGGTGGATCTGTGGGTTGTCCTTTGTGATACCTGTCAAGTAAAGATGACAAATCGGGGGCGGGGCAAGAGGGGCTGTGTTTTATAAAGTTTTAAATGTCAATAACATGAAATATACCATCAATCTGAATGAAACTTTTAATTTACATCATAGGACAATGGTAAGGTGGGCCAACATTGTAGCACTATTGTGTACCATCTTTGTGCAAATCTAGGTACAAACAAATAATCAAGATGAGAGTTTTAATAAAGTATAGATAGATGGGGATAAGTAAGGAGAATGGGGTTAGGAGCGGGAGAAAGATCAGCCACGATTGAATGGCAGGTAGACACAGTGGGCCAAATGGCCTAATTCTGCTCCGTCTCTTCTAAACCCATGAAGGTATGAATTCAGTGGGTGGAAAGGGCCGGCGATGAAAGGGCGGTGGATATACCTATCCACTTTAAAAGTAAAGTGGATAGGTATATGGATGGGAAGGGAATGGAGGGGTATGGTCTGAGTGCAGGTAGATGGGACTAGGGGAAAACAAATGGTCGGCACGGACTGGAAGGGCCGAGAGGGCCTGTTTCCGTGCTGTAATTGTTATATGGTTATATGGGTATATGATGAGCGAGAGAAACTCCAGAGCCTTTGGAGGGTGAATTTGGTGTATGATATCAGAATTTCTTTCTTCCAGAATTCGAACCAAACATCATCTGAGGTGAAGATACTGGCAGGACATTTACACACCCACTTACTTGGAAGAAGTGTAAGGGTTTTGCAGTTCAGGTACAGATATAATACTCTTGCCGATATGATACTATCTAGCATGGAGAGCAGGTTGACTGGATGGTCACTTTATACCTATCCACATTCTCCAGAGATGCTACATGAGTTACTCCAGCACTTTGTACCATGCAGTGACTGGTGGGGTGCCATAAGGCCTGGTACTGGGTCCCCAGTTGTTTACAATATATATTAACGATTTAGACGAGGGAATTAAATGTAACCTCTCCAAGTTTACAGATGACACAAAGCTGGGGGGCATTGTGAGATGCTAAGAGGATGCAGCTTAACTTGGATAGGTTGGGTGAGTGGGCAGATGCATGGCAGATGCAGTATAATGTAGATAAATGTGAGATTATCCACTTTGGTGGGAAGAACAAGAAGGCAGATTATTATCTGAATGGTGACAGATTAGGAAAAGGGGAGGTGCAACCAGACCTGGGGATCCTTGTTCATCAGTCACTGAAATTAAGCATGCAAGTACAGCAGGCAGTGGAGAAATTGCGAGAGGATTTAAGTTTAGGAGCAAGGAGATCCTACTGCAGTTCTACAGGGCCCTGGTGAGACTGCACCTGGAGTATTGTGTGCAGTTTTGGTCTCCTAATTTGAGGAAGTGCAGCGAGGGTTCACCAGGTTAATTCCCGGGATGTAGGGACTGACATTTGATGAAAGAATTGATCCACTGGGCTTGTATTCACTTGAATTTCGAAGGATGAGAGGGTATCTTATAGAAACATATCAAATTCTTAGAGGATTGGACAGGCTAGATGCAGGAAACATGTTCCTGATGTTGGGGGAATCCAGAACCAGAGGTCACACAGTTTAAGAATAAGGGGTCAGCCATTTAGGACTGAGATGAGGAGAAACTTCTTCACCCAGAGAGTTGTGAATCTGTGGAATTCTCTGCCACAGAACGTAGTGGAGGCCAATTCACTGGATGTTTTCAAGAGAGAGTTAGATTTAGCACTTAGGGCTAGGAATCAAGGGATAAGGGGAGAAGGTACTGATTTTGGATGATCAGTCATGATCATATTGAATGGCGGTGCTGGCTCGAAGGGCCGAATGGTCTACTCCTGCACCTATTGTCTATGTTTCTACATGATTGTAATCGAGCCGTCCACAGGATAAAGGGAATAACGTTTAGTGCAAGCTAAATCCGATTAAGGATAGTCCGAGGGAGTTCAGAACCGCTCTCTAGTTGGTGAGATGACGGTTCAGTTGCCTGACAACAGCCGGGAACAACTGACCCTGAATCTGGAGGTGTGCGTCTCCACACTTATGTACCTCTTGCCCGATGGGAGAGGGAGGAAGAGGGAGTGACCGGGGTTAAGACTGGTCCTTGATTATGCTGCTGGCCTTGCTGACGCAGCGTGAGGTGTAGGTGGAGTCGATGGAAGGGAGGTCGGTTTGCACACTTGATGGACTGTGCTGCGACATTACTCTCGGCGATTTCTAGGTATAACATTTAGTTTATTGTCACGTGTACCGAGGAATAGGGAAAACGTTTTTGTTGCGTGCTATACAGTCAGCGTGAAGACTATACATGATTACAATCAATCCATCCACAGTGTACAGGTACAGAATAATGGGAATAAGGTTTAGTGCAAGATAAAATCCTGTACAGTCCGATTAAAGATAGTTACAGAATTAATAACAAGTTCTGAGCACTGTGTTATGGGAAAGATGTCGTCAAACTGGAAAGGGCGCAGAGAAGATTTGCAAGGATGTTGCCAGGACTCTGGGGGCCTGAGCTACAGGGAGAGGTTGGGGCAGGCTGGGTCTCTATTCCTTAGAGCGCAGGAGGATGAGGGGTGATCTTATAGAGGTGTACAAAAATCACGAGAGAAACAGATCGGGTAGAAACATAGAAACATAGAAAATAGGTGCAGGTGTAGGCCATTCGGCCCTTCGAGCCTGCACATCCATTCAATATGATCATGGCTGATCATTCAACTCAGTATCCTGTACCTGCCTTCTCTCCATATCCCCTGATCCCTTTAGCCACAAGGATCGCATCTAACTCCCTCTTAAATATAGCCAATGAACTGGCCTCAACTACCTTCTGTGGCAGAGAATTCCAGAGACTCACCACTCTCTGTGTGAAAAATGTTTTCCTCATCTCAGTCCTAAAGGATTTCCCCCTTATCCTTAAACTGTGACCCCTTGTTCTGGACCTCCCCAACATCGAGAACAATCTTCCTGCATCTAGCCTGTCCAACCCCTTAAGAATTTTGTAAGTTTCTATAAGACGCCCCCTCAATCTTCTAAATTCTAGCACGTACAAGCCGAGTCTATCCAGTCTGTCCTCATATGAAAGTCCTGACATCCCAGGAATCGGTCTGGTGAACCTTCTCTGTACCCCCTCTATGGCAAAAATGTCTTTCCTCAGATTTGGAGACCAAAACTGTACGCAATATTCCTGTACAACTGCAGTAGAACCTCCCTGCTCCTATACTCAAATCCTTTTGCTATGAATGCCAACATACCATTCGCTTTCTTCATAGCCTGCTGCACCTGCATGCCTACTTTCAATGACTGGTGTACCATGACACCTAGGTCTCGTTGCATCTCCCCTTTCCCTAATCGGCCACCATTCAGATAATAGTCTACACTCCTGTTTTTGCCGCCAAAGTGGATAACCTCACATTTATCCACATTATACTGCATCTGCCATGCATTTGCCCACTCACCCAGCCTATCCAAGTCGCCTTGCAGCCTCCTAGCATCCTCCTCACACCTAACAGTGCCCCCCATCTTCATGTCATCTGCAAACTTGGAGATGTTGCAATCAATTCCCTCGTCCAAATCATTAATATATATTATAAATTGCTGGCGTCCCAGCACTGAGCCTTGCGGCACCCCACTATTCACTGCATGCCATTGTGAAAAGAACCCCTTTACTCCTCCACTTTGTTTGCCAGCCAGTTCTCTATCCACATCAATACTGAACCCCCAATACCGTGTGCTTTAAGATTGTATACTAATCTTTTACGTGGGACCTTTGCGAAAGCCTTCTGAAAGTCTAGATATAACACATCCACTGGTTCTCCCTTATCCACTCTATTAGTTACATGCTCGAAAAAATCTATAAGATTCGTCAGACATGATTTACCTTTCGTAAATCCATGCTGACTTTGTCCAATGATTTCACCACTTTCCAAATGTGCTGCTATCCCATCTTTAATAACTGACTCTAGCAGTTTTCCCACTACCGATGTTAGACTAACTGGTCTGTAATTCCCCGTTTTCTCCCTCCCTCCTTTTTTTAAAAAGTGGGGTTACATTAGCTAACCTCCAATCCTCAGAAACTACTCCAGAATCTAAAGAGTTTTGAAAAATTATCACTAATGCATCCACTATTTCTGGGGCTACTTCTTTGAGTACTCTGGGATGCAGCCTATCTGGCCCTGGGGATTTATCGGCCTTTAATCCATTCAATTTACCCAACACCACTTCCCGGCTAACCTGGCTTTCACTCAGTTCCTCCATCCTATTTGACCCCCGGTCCCCTGCTATTTCTGGCAGATTATTTATGTCTTCCTTAGTGAAGACAGAACAAAAGGGTAGACGCACAGAGTCTCTTGCCTAGAGTAGGGGAATCGAGAACCAGAGGACATTGGTTTAAGATGAAAGGGGAAAGATGAAATATTTAATACAAACCTGAGGGGCAACTTTTCCACACAGAGGATGGTGGGTGTATGGAACGAGCTGCCGGAGAAGGTGGTTGAGGCAGGGACTATCACAACGTTTATGAGGCAATTGGGCAGGTACATGTAAAGGACAGGTTTGGAGGGATATGGGCCAAACACGGACAGGTGGGATGAGTGTAGATGGGGCACGTTGGCCGGTATGGGCAAATTGGGCTGAATAGCCTGTTTCCACACTGTATCACTCTATGACTCTTAAATCTGTGTTTCAGAAATGGACAACAAGTTAGTGTGGTACTTGAAGATAAGACGTTTGACCCGACTTTGCAAGAACCAAAATTCGCAAAGGAACCAGTCACAGTTCCAAGAGTGAGTCTAGAAGGCTTTGCAACACAGGCCCTTTGGCCAACTGTGTCTGTGCCGACCAGCGATCTCCCGTACACACACTACATTAGTTTACAGATAAACACAGATACAACACGGATAATAACAGGCTCTTTGGCCAACCGCGTCTGGGCCGACCAGCGATCGCCCGTTCATGCACTAGTTTAGTTTACAGATACAACGCGGATAATAACAGCCCCTTCGGCCAACCATGTTTGTGCCGAACACAAGGCCAAGTTAAACCGATCTCGTGATCCATATCCCCCCATTCTCTGCACTTCCATGAGCCTATCTGACACCCTCCCCTATCATATCTGCCTGCACCACCACCCCTGGCAGCACGTTCCAGGCACCCACCACACTCTGTGGAGAAAAACATGCCTCACACATCTCCTTTAAACCTTTGCCCCTCTCACCTTAAAGTGAAGCCCTCTAGTCCCTCTAGGGTGACCAAAACTGGACACAATACTCCCAAGTGCGACCTCACTAACATCTTGTACAAGTGCAACGTGACCTCCCAAATTCTATACTCAGTACTCTGACTGATGAAGGCCAATGTGCCAAACGTCTTCTCAACCACCTTGTCTACTGCCTTCATATATATTATTTATTACATTCTTTTTCACACACAGGGCGATATATTAATCACTGAATGTACTTATAATACAGAAGGTCGCACAAAAATAACAAAAGTACGTATCTTAAAGTATTTTGGGAGGGAGAGGGAGGGAGGGAGGGAGAGGGGAGAGAGGGAGGGGGAGGGAGGGAGAGGGGGAGGGAAGGACAGGTTTGGTGGGCCAAAGGGCCTGTTTCCACACTGTATCTCTGAACTAAATTGCACTAATTGAACACATTTGTTCTGATTGCAGGGTGGTTTGGATACCATTGAAGAAATGTGCATGTCGTTTCTATTGTATTATCCAAAATTTGAGATTGCGACGTGTTTCAGCTATCAAGATAGCAGAACTGTAGCCAATGCTTTGGGAGTTTCAGCAAACAGGTAAATCCTACACCCCTCACCCTGTCACTGTAACCCCCTCCTCTCTGAATGGGAGAGGGAGAGAGAGGGAGAGGATGAGGGGTGATTTTCTAAATCTCAAGAGGTATAGATCGGGTAGACACACTGAATCTCTTGCCCAGAATAGGGGAATCGGGGACCAGAGGGCATCAGTTTAAGTTGAGAAGGGGGGAAAGATGAAAGATTTAATAGGAACCTGAGGGGCAACTTTTCCACACAGAGGATGGTGGGTGTATGGAACGAGCTGCCAGAGGAGGTAGTTGAGGCTGGGACTGTCGCAATGTTTAAGAGACAATTGGACAGGTACATGGATAGGACAGGTTTGGAGGGATATGGGCCAAACGTGGGCAAGTGGGACTAGTGTAAATGGGGCACTTTCACCGGTGGGTAAGTTGGGCCAAAGGGTCTGTTTCCAGGAGGGGAGGTGTTTGTCACCGTGGCTGTCCCCCTTAACCTTCTCTTCCACCCCCATGCACACAGTGACAGTGACCTGTACAATACTCTGTCGAGCTGGAACTGGACAGAAAAAGTAACGGAGGATATGCAGGAGAAGATTCGAGACGCACCTCAGTATCTGGTGATGTCTGGAGACAATGTAAGTCAAGGGGAGAGAGAGAGGGGGAGAGAGAGGGAGAGATAGGAGGGGCAGTGGGGGAGAGATAGGAGGGGGAGAGGGGGAGAGAGAGAGAGAGAGGGGGGAGAAAGAGACAAGGGGAGAGAGAGGAGAGAGAGGGGGATAGATGGAGGAGGAGAGAGGGAGGGGAGTGAGAGAGAGAGAGGGCAGAGAGAGAGGGGGGAGAGAGAGAGGGGTGGATATTTCAGGTGTGGTCTCACTAGGACCCTGTACAACTGCAGAAGGACCTCTGTGCTCCTGTACTCAACTCTTGCTATTAAGGCCAACATGGCATTTGCTTTGTTCGCTGCCCGCTGTACCTGCATGCTTCCTCTCAGTGACTGATGAACAAGGACCCCCAGATCTCATTGTACTTCCCCTTTTCCCAACTTGACACCATTTAGATAATAATCTGTCTTCATGTTTTTGCCACCAAAGTGGATAACCTCACATTTATCCACATTAAACTGCATCTGCCATGCATCTGCCCACTCCCCCAACCTGTCCAAGTCACCCTGCATTCTCACAGCATCCTTCTCGCAGTTCACACTGCCACCCAACTTTGTGTCATCTGCAAATTTGCTAATGTTACTTTGAATCCATTAATCTAAATCATTAATGTATATTGTAAAGAGAGAGGGGGGAAAGAGAGGGGGGGGGGAGAAGGGGGAAAGAGAGAGGGAGAAAGAGTGAGGGGAAGAGAAAGAGGGGGAGAGAGAGGGGGTGGAGAGATGATCATTCTAATTGTCACCTTCTCTCTGTCCTCTCTCCCTGCCAGGTGGATAAGGATATCACCTCTAACACCCCCTCGATCCCTGCAGAAAGAGTCTCCCCCTGTGTTCGAGCCCAAACCTCAGTTTCCCCTCATGTAACTGCCCCAAACCTCTGCTCCCTCATTGTTCTGCTAATTGCCTGGGGAGTAGACTGAATCCCCCCCCCTCTCTTCCCCCCTCTCTCTCCCCCCCTCTCTCTCTCTCTCTCTCTCCCTCTCTCTCTCCCTCTCTCCCCCTCTCTCTCTTCCCCTCTCTCTCTCTCCCTCTGCCTCTCCCTCTCTTTCTCCCCCTCTCTCTCCCCCCCTCTCTCTCCGCCTTTCTCTCTCAACCTTCCAGTTCATAATTTCAGAGTTTAATTCCAGTTAATTCCAGCACTGATTATTAGGAAAATATATTATTTGTAAATTCAAATCTAATGAAATCAATTTGGAAACCTCCTGGTTATTGTTTTTATTGAAACCCATGTCCGTCGCCCCCTCCCCCCCGACACACAGGCACACAGAGACGGGGAGGAGAGAGATGGGGGAGAGAGTGAGGGGGAGGAGGAGAGAGCGAGGGGGAGGGAGTTAGATAGAGAGAGAGATGGAAGGAGGGAACAGAGGGGTGGGCCGACAGTGAGATTGGGAGAGGGGGAGAGAGAGACAGTCGTTGAAATTGAGGGAGGAGAGAGAGAACTATATTCTCTGCATCTTCACCTTTTGTCTGTGTTGTGTCTTTATGCATGGTCGGGTATGACCTGTCCTCCCCTCTCCACCCCTCTCCTCTCCTTGACCCTCCTCCCCTGCCCTCTCCTCTCCTCTCCTCCCCTCTCCTCTCCTCCCCTCTCCTCTCCTCCCCTTTCCTCACCTCTCCTCCCCTCCACTCTCCTCTCCTCCCCTCCCCTCCACTCTCCTCTCCTCCCCTCCCCTCTCCTCTCCTCCCCTCCTCTCCTCCCCTCTCCTCTCCTCCCCTCTCTCTCTCTCCCTTTCTCTCTCTCTCCCCTTTCTCTCTCCCTTTCTCTCTCTCTCCCTTTTCTCTCTCTCCCTTTCTCTCTCTCTTCCCCTTTCTCTCTCTCCACCCTTTCTCTCTCTCCACCCAGACCAGAAGACATAGGTTTAAGGTGAAGGGGAAAAGATTTAATAGGAACCTGAGCTTCTATTCCTTGCAGTGCAGGAGGATGAGGGGTGATCTTATAGAGGTGTACAAATTCACGATGGGAATAGATTGGGTAGACACGCAGGATCTCTTGCCCAGATTGTCCTCGCTTCCTCGATGACCAGAGGACATGGTGTAAGGTGAAGGGGAAAAGATTTAATAGGAACCTGAGGGGCAACCTTTCCACACAGGTGGGTGTTTGGAACAAGCTGCCAGAGGAGGTAGTTGAGGCATGGACTATCGCAACGTTTATGAGACTCTTGGACAGCTAAATGGATAGGACAGGCCAAACGCCTGCAGGTGGTATGAGAGTCATAGCAACATAGATATATAGAAAATAGGTGCAGGAGTAGGTCATTCGGCCCTTCGAGTCAGCACCGCCATTCAACATGATCATGGCTGATCAGCCAGAATCAGTACCCCATTCCTGCTTTCTCCCCATATCCCTTGATTCCATTAGCCCCAAGAGCTAAATCTAACTCTCTCTTGAAACATCCAATGAATTGGCCTCCACTGCCTTCTGTGGCAGAGAATTCCACAGATTCACAACTCTCTGGGTGAAGAGGTTTCTCTTCATCTCAGTCCTACATGGCCGTCCCTTTATTCTTAAACTGAGTGACCCCTAGTTCTGGACTCCGCTAACATCTGCGTGGTGCTCAGACGTGGCAGTCCTGTCCGACTCCTGCTCTCCACACCTCGAACATCTGCCGGTGAAGTGCCGTCCCTTCTACCTTCCAAAGGAATTCACCTCCATCATCCTGACTGCGGTCTACATCCCACCCCAGGCAGACGTCCGTCTGGCACTGGAGGAGCTGCACGCCGTGGTCAATAAACACCAGACGTCTTAACCCAAGGCATTTACCACCATTGCTTGGGACATCAATAAGGCAAACCTCATGAAATCACTCCCCAACCTCCACCAACATGCTGCTGCACCAGAGGACCAAACACCCTCAACCACTGCTACACCACCATCAAGAATGCTTACCGCTCTATCCCTCGCGCTCACTTTGGTAAATCCGACCATACAGCCGACCTGTAGGCAGCTGCTTCTTCCTGCCTACAGGCAGTAATTAAAGAGCGCACCCCCAGAGGTGAGGACAATACAGAGCTAGTCGGGGGGGGGGGGGGGGGGGTGGGGGGGGTGGGGGGGGGGGGGGGGGGGGGGGGGGGGGGGGTGGGCAGAGGAACAACTGCAGGACTGTTTGGAGTCTGTAGACTGGGCAATGTTCAAGGACTCGGCAACGGACTTGAACAAATACGCCACAGTCGTCACAGACTTCATTAAGAAATGTGTGGAGGACTGCATCCCTACAAAAACCTTCTGAGTGTTTTCCAATCAGAAACCATATATAATAACAATTACAGCACGGAGACAGGCCCTCTCGGCCCTTCCAGTCCGTGCCGACCATTTGTTTTCCCCTAGTCCCATCTACCTGCACTCAGACCATTCCCTTCACGTCCATATACCTTTTAAATGTTAAAATCGATCCTGCCTCCACCACCTCTGCTGGAAGCTCATTCCACACAGCCACCACCCTCTGAGTAAAGAAGTTCCCCCTCACGTTACCCCTAAACTTCTGTCCCTTAATTCTCATGTCATGCCCTCTTGTTTGAATCTTCCCTACCCTCAATGGGAAAAGCTTATCCACGTCAACTCTGTCTATCCCTTTCATCATTTTAAAGACCTCAATCAAGTCACCCCTTAACCTTCTGCGCTCCAAAGAATAAAGACCTAACTTGTTCAACCTTGGATGAACTTTGAGATCCGCACTCTTCTGAAGACCAGACTCCGGGCATTCATGTCTGATGATACAGTGGTCTACAAGAAGTCCAGATACGACCTTGGTAAGGCCATCAAAAAGGCCAAAAGGGACTTCTGCTCCAAACTGGAGGACGAGACAGATGCTCGGCAGCTTAGGCAGGGCCTGAATGCAATCACCTCCTACAAGGCGAAACCAGGAGGCAGCTCGAATGTCAGCGAAACATCACTCCCTGACGAGCTCAATGCGTTTTACGCTCGCTTTGATAGGGGGAACACCGATGTGCCTTCCCGAGCCCCCATTCGCTGTGGTGGTATTTCAGTCTCAGTCACAGAGGCCAACGTCAGGAAATCCTTCAGAGGGGTGAACCCTCGAAAAGCACCTGGACCGGATGGTATACCCGGTTGCGTTCTAAAAACCTGTGCGGACCAACTGGCTGGAGTTTTTTTTTAAATATTTTTATTAAAAGCATCTACACATAATCAAAACACAATTTGTTTATCAATTACATATTAACACAGCTTCTAATTATTTTTTTTTAATAGATTTTTTGGAAGAAAGAGCTATAGAAAGAAGGGAGGGAGAAAAAATTAAAAAATAAAATATATTACTAATAACACAATTTTGGAGATAGGTCCGTAGATTGTAAAGTCCTGGATTCAAATTTCAGTCAAGTTTCCGTGCCGGACCAATTTACCCTTTCAGAAAATCAATAAATGGAGACTATATTCTAGCAAACAATTCTGGTTTGTCAAGTAAGACAAGTCCTAATTTTTTCCAAGTGTAAGGTCTCAGACATCTCCATAATCCACATTTTAATTGTGGGGGTTGTTGGGTTTTTTCAAAATGTTAATATTAATTTTTTCCCAATTATTCAAGGAAATGTCTTTGGTTGGTTTTAAGCTTTGTTCCAATATTCCTAATATTATCAATTTTGGATCAGGATCCAATTTGATATTAACAACTTCAGAAATAATTTAAAAAAGATCCCTCCAGAAATTTTTAATTTTTGTACAGTTTACAAAAGTATGAGTTAAATTAGCTTCTAAATATTGACATTTGTCACAGATAGGAGAAATATTTGGAAAAATTATATTTTGGAAAAATTATATTTAATTTTGTTTTGGAATAATGCAGTCTATGTAGTACTTTAAATTTATTAAAGAGTGTCTGTCATTTAGGGAGCATTGATGTATATGTTGTTGACTTTCATCCCATATATCTTTCATTATAGGTTGAGCTAGTTCATTTTCCCATGCTTGTCTGTGTAGTTCCGTCGACGGGACCTCACTATCTAAAAGAATATTATAAATGTGAGATATTAATTTATCTGTGTTAGGATGTTTATTCAAACATTTATCAAGGATCTCTGGCTCCCTAGTTCTATATTCTTGTGTATGTGATTTAACATAATCTCTAAGTTGTAAATATCTAAAAAAAAATTTGAATGTTACCCATAATTCTGTTGTAACTCCTGAAATGAAAGAAAAATACTTTTTCTGTAAAGGTGTCCCACCTTTTTAATTCCATGGTTTTTCCATTGTACAAAACCTTTATCCAACACAGAAGGTTTAAATGAAGGATTATTTACAATGGCGAGAAGGAGTGATAAATTATCCACTTTTAAAGTCATTTTTAATTGTTTCTAAGTTCAAATTCCTCGATGTGCACATCTCTGAAGATCTTTCATGGTCAGAGAACACTGATGCAACTATACATTATCAGATTTTCACCACTTCTTGGCAGGACAAATCAAAATAGGACGTACATGGTAAATGGTAGGGAATTGTGGAATGCTGTGGAACAGAGGGATCTAGGAATAACTGTGCATAGTTCCTTGAAGGTGGAATCGCATGTAGATAGGGTGGTAAAGAAAGCCTTTGGTGTGCTGGCCTTTATAAATCAGAGCATTGAATATAGGAGTAGGGAAGTAATGTTAAAATTGTACAAGACCAATTCTGGAGTATGGTGTACAATTTTGGTCGCCTAATTATAGGAAGGATGTCTACAAAATAGAAAGAGTACAGAGGAGATTTACTAGAATGTTGCCTGGGTTCCAGCAACTAAGTTACAGAGAAAGGTTGAACAAGTTAAGTCTTTATTCTTTGGAGCGCAGAAGGTTAAGGGGGACTTGATTGAGGTCTTTAAAATGATGAAAGGGATAGCCAGAGTTGAAGTGGATACGTTTTTCCCATTGAGGGTAGGGAAGATTCAAACAAGAGGGCATGACATGAGAATTAAGGGGCAGAAGTTTATGGGTAACGTGAGGGGGAACTTCTTTACTCAGAGGGTGATGGCTGTGTGGAATGAGCTTCCAGCAGAAGTGGTGGAGGCAGGATCGATGTTAACATTTAAAAGTAAAGTGGATAGGTATATGGACGTGAAGGGAATGGAGGGGTATGGTCAGAGTGCTGGTAGATGGGACTAGGGGAAAACAAATGGTCGGCATGGACTGGAAGGGCCGAGAGGGCCTGTTTCCGTGCTGTAATTGTTATATGGCTATATGGTTATGTTTTTTTATTCAGTTTTGTGGGAACTAACAAAAATCGAGCCAATTTCAAAAGGTAAACAATCTTCCTTTTCCATCTTTAACCAATCTGGTTGCTGATCCATATCTTCCAATCAGAAGTTCATATTTTTAATATTAACTGCCCAAACATAAAATAAAACATTTGGTAAAACTAATCCTCCATTCATCTTGGATTTACATAAATGTTTTTTACTTAGTCTATGGTTCTTATAATTCCAAATAGAACTTGTAACAATAGAATCAACTTAAAAAAAAAATTGGGGGAGATAGATTGGAATTGATTGAAAAAGGTACAGTAATTGTGGAAGGAAAATCATTTTTATGGCATTAATTCTACCGAGCATTGAGATGGGAACTGTTTTCCAATACTGAATGTTCTTATGCAGTTTATTAAGTAAAGGGGGAAATGTAAAGTACATAAAGAAGAATATTTCTTAATCACATAAATTCCAAGATATTTAAATTTTTCATAGACTATTTTAAAAGGATATTGTTGCACTGTATGTAGGTTAAGTTCCGTTATTGGCATAATTTCACTTTTGTTCCAATTAATTCTATATCCCGAGAAAGAACCAAATTGAGTTATAAGATTTAGCAAGTTTGGAATGCTAGTTTCTGGGTTTGTAATGTATAGTAATACATCATCTGCATATAAAGACATTTTATTAACTGTATTTATAGTATTATACCCATAGATTTCTGGATGGGCTCTAACACTTTCTGCAAGTTGTTCAATAGCAAGGGTGAATAACAACAGAGATAATGGGCATCCTTGACTACAGCCTCTAGACAAATTAGTATTCCTAACTTATTAGATTTAATAACTCAATTTGGATTGATTTCAGGATATAGAATTAATTGGAATAAAAGTGAACTTATGCCAATAATGGGAAATAACTCACATATATTACAACAATATCCTTTTAAGATAGCAAATGAATAAATCAAATATTTTCGAATTCATGTAACAAAAAGATATGATTATTTATTTAAATCTAATTTCCCACCCCTATTGAATAAACTACTTAAGAATGTCCTATATTGGATATACCTATTTCAATGCTAGGTAGAATTAATGCGATAAAAATGATTTTTCTTCCACAATTATTATACCTGTTTCAACTGATCCCGATATATCTTCCTAAACATTTTTTTAAGAAAGTGGACTCTATAGTTACTAACTTTATTTGGGATTATAAGAGCCATAGAATAAATAAAAAATATGTATGTAAATCAAAAATGAATGGAGGTTTTGCATTGCCTAATTTTATGTTTTATTATTGGGCAGTTAATATTAAAAATATGAATTTTTGGTTGGAAGTAGATTAAAAACCAAACTGGTTAAAAATGGAACATGAAGATTGTTCACCTTTTGAAATTAGCTCGATTTTATTTCCTAATACTAAAATACATTAAAAAAGTTATAGAGGAAATCCAATAATAGAAAGTGGCATACATATTTGGAAACAGTGAAAGAAAACATTAAAATTAGAAAGTATACCATTGGCTCTTCCCATTGCAAATAACATCACTTTTAAACCTTCAATGATGGATAAAGGTTTTTTTAAAATGGAAGAACTATGGAATAAATAAGATGGGTGATCTCTACAGGGAAAGTTTATTCCTTTCATTTCAGGAATTACAACAAAATTATGGATTACACTCAAAAGAATACTTTAGATATTTACAAATTAGAGACTATGTTAAATCAAACACACAGGATTTTAGAAATAGAAAGGCAGAAATTTTAGATGAACGTCTAAATAAATATCCGAATACAGAAAAATTAATATCATATATTTATAATATTTTACTGGAAAATGATTGACCAAAGTCGGAAATATATAGGCAAGCATGGGAAAACGAATTAGGACAAACAATTATTGTAGAAGTATGGAATTATATGTAGAATATATGTATATAAGTATATGTGGAAGTTTACAACATATACACCACTGCTCATTAAATGCCAGACACTCCCTGATACAATTTAAAGTTTTACATAGATTACACTTTTCGAAATCCAAATTAAACAGAATTTTTTCAAATGTTTCTGCTATATGTGATAAATGTCAGCATTTAGAAGCTAATCTAACACATTCATTCACAAAATGTATAAAAATCACTAATTTTTGGATAGAAATTTTTAACATAATCTCGAAAGTAGTTAATGCAAATCTGTCTCCAGGCTCAAAATTAATCATATTAGGAATAATAGAAACGGATCATCTACTAACAACACAGCAAATAATTTTTATTGGTTATAATTTAATAATTGGTAAAAAACTAATACTAAGATTTTGGAAAGGTCCTACATCCCCCACAATCAAAATGCGGACTACAGAAATGTCGGAGACACTTCATCTGGAAAGACTAAGACTTGTCCTTTTGGACAAGCTAGATCAATTCAGAGGAATGTGGTCTCCATTTATTGGATACTTAAAGGGTCAAGGAGGTCCGGTTCGAGGGCCTGACTGAAGCCTGAATGAAGGAATAGATGAAGAACTATATACAATAGACCACGCATATATCTCCAATGAAGAATATCTTACTTTATACTCCACTCATTTTATCGATTTTCTATTTCTATTTTATTTCTTTTTATTATTTCTCTTTACTATTTTCTTTCTGTTATAAAATAATAAAAAATATAGAAGTATACATAAGAACGACTGTAAACTTTAAAAATATTAAGAATGTATGTGACGAATAATATGTTTTTTCTTTTTTGATTTTATGTTATTCCTTCTTAATATGTATTTACTTCTAATAAAAATATTTTACAAAAAAAAAAAAATCTAGGTGATAACATTTGATTTGTCAATATTCTAGCTGTTGGGTTAGTATATAGAATGGCTGGAGTTTTTACGGACATTTTCAACCTGTCACTTCTGAGGTCTGAGGTCCCCACCTGCCTCAAAAGTACATCAATAATACCGGTGCCCAAGAAGAGTAAGGTGACGTGCCTCAATGACTATCGACCTGAGGCACTAACGCCTGTGGTGATGAAGTGTTTCGAGAGGTTGATCACAACTCCTACCTCGACAAAAACCTGGACCCACGGGAGTTTGCTTACCGCCATAACAGATCAACGGTGGATGCGATCTCGCTGGCCCTCCACTCCGCTGTGGACCACTTGGACAACAAAAACTCATATGTCAGGCTGTTATTCATCGGTTATTCATCAAAAGAATCTTAAGAAAGAAATTAGGAAGGCTAAAAGAAGATATGAGGTTGCTTTGGCAAGAAAGGTGAAAGTAAATCCAAAGGCTTTGTACAGCTATATTAATAGCAAAAGGATAACGAGGGATAAAATTGGACCATTAGAGAACCAGAATGGACAGCTATCTGCAGAGCCAAAAGAGATGGGGGAGATATTGAACAATTTCTTTTCTTCGGTATTCACCAAGGAGAAGGATATTGAACTCTGTGAGGTAAGGGAAAAAAGTAGAGTAGCTATGGAAACTATGAGATTCAAAGAGGAGAAAGTACTGACACTTTTGAAAAATATAAAGGTGGATAAGTCTCCAGGTCCTGACAGGATATTCCCTAGGACATTGAGGGAACTTAGTGTAGAAATAGCAGGAGCTATGACAGAAATATTTCAAATGTCATTAGAAACGGGAATAGTGCCGGAGGATTGGCGTACTGCGCATGTTTGTTCCATTGTTTAAAAAGGGTTCAAAGAATAAACCTAGCAATTATAGACCTATTAGTTTGACGTCAGTGGTGGGCAAATTAATGGAAAGGATACTTAGAGATAATATATATAAGCATCTGGATAAACAGGGTCTGATCAGGAACAGTCAACATGGATTTGTGCCTGGAAGGTCATGTTTGACAAACCTTCTTGAATTTTTTGAAGCGGTAACTAGGGAAATTGATGAGGGTAAAGCAGTGGATGTTGTCTATATGGATTTCAGTAAGGCCTTTGACAAGGTTCCCCATGGAAGGTTGGTTCAGAAGGTTCAATCTTTGGGTGTTAATGGCGGAGTAGCAAGATGGATTCAACAGTGGCTGAATGGGAGATGTCAGAGAGTAATGGTGGATGGCTGTTTGTCAGGTTGGAAGCCGGTGACCAGTGGGGTGCCTCAGGGATCTGTGTTGGGTCCACTGTTGTTTGTCATGTACATCAATGATCTGGATGATGGGGTGGAAAATTGGATAAATAAGTATGCAGATGATACTAAGATAGGTGGTATTGTGGATAATGAAGTAGATTCTCAAAGTCTACAGAGAGACTTGGGCCATTTGGAAAAGTGGGCTGAAAGATGGCAGATGGAGTTTAATGCTGATAAGTGTGAAGTGCTACATCTTGGCAGGACAAATCAAAATAGGACGTACATGGTAAATGGTAGGGAATTGAGGAATGCTGTGGAACAGAGGGATCTAGGAATAACTGTGCATAGTTCCCTGAAGGTGGAATCGCATGTAGATAGGGTGGTAAAGAAAGCCTTTGGTGTGCTGGCCTTTATAAATCAGAGCATTGAATATAGGAGTAGGGAAGTAATGTTAAAATTGTACAAGACATTGGTAAGACCTATTCTGGAGTATGGTGTACAATTTAGGTCGCCTAGTTATAGGAAGGATGTCAACAAAATAGAGAGAGTACAGAGGAGATTTACTAGAATGTTGCCAGGGTTCCAGCAACTATGTTACAGAGAAAGGTTGAACAAGTTAGGTCTTTATTGTTTGGAGCGCAGAAGGTTAAGGGGGGACTTGATTGAGGTCTTTAAAATGATGAAAGGGATAGACAGAGTTGACATGGATACGTTTTTCCCATTGAGGGTAGGGAAGATTCAAACAAGAGGGCATGACATGCGAATTAAGGAACGGAAGTTTAGGTGTAACATGAGGGGGAACTTCTTTACTCAGAGGATGGTGGCTGTGTGCAATGAGCTTCCAGCAGAAGTGGTGGAGGCAGGATCAATTTTAACATTTAAAAGTAAAGTGGATAGGTATATGGACGGGAAGGGAATGGAGGGGTATGGTCTGAATGCAGGTAGATGGGACTAGGGGATAACAAACGATCGGCATGGACTGGAAGGGCTGAGAGGGCCTGTTTCTGTGCTGTAATTGTTATATGGTTATATAATTATCTTGAGAGTACAGAATATTTTCTGTGGTATTCATAACAAAACAATGATAAAAAGATCTTTGTTTTGATTGCACCTACCAACATGCATACATTATTATATTACAGGTAATATGTATGGAGGGCAAATTTTTGTTCCAATGCTCCCCATTCCCAATTACTTTTATATTGAAGTGATTGAAATCCAAGTGAAGTTTAATTGGCAATCGAAAAATAAAACCTCCGGAATAGATGGTATTCATTACGTGGTTGGTTGGAGTCAGTTTCAGCACAATTACTATATTAAACTTTGATTCTTCAGATGTCCTAGTTCAAGCTAAAACTAAAGACAAATAATATCCTCCTCACAGATTCCCGTGCAAGTATCTCTGTCACTCCTTTAAAATAGAGGCCCAGGAGCCGTTGGTGAGGGAGGAGCGACCTCCGAGCGGTGAGTGTAAAAACCCAGCGTAGGGCTTTGTTTTTACTGAGGCCCAGGAGCCATGGGTGAGGGAGGAACCATAATCCGTAACGTTCTAAATCTGTAATGTTCCATTCAATTAACTGGGCTTGAGGAAGCCGCTGATTGGTGGACTAGAGTACGCAGCTGATTGGCAGTCAGATTCCAGCAGTTTGTAGTGTACTGTACTTTGTTTTTTGTATTGTATTGTATTTTGTGTTGTATCCAGGGTAAGGGAAGTATGAGTGCCAGGGCAGCTTACTGTTCTGGATGTCAGATGTGGGAGGTCATGAAGTTGGGTAGCCCTCCAGATGTCCACATCTGCGCCAGGTGCGTCGAGATGGGGCTCCTAAAGGACAGTGTTAGGAACCTGGAGCAGCAGCTCGATGACCTCCGTCTGGTCAGGGAGAGTGAGGAGGTCATAGAGAAGAGTTACAGGGAGTTAGTCTCTCCAAAACCACAGGAAGCAGACACGTGGGTCACGGTTAGGAGAGGCAAGGGGCAGAGGCAGGGACTAGAGAGTGCACCAGTGGCTGTACACCTTGAAAATAAGTACTCCTGTTTGAGTGCTGTTGGGGGACACAGCCTACCTGGGGGTAGCAACAGCGACCGGGCCTCCGGTACAGAGACCGGCCCTGTTGCTCAGAAGGGTAAGGGAAAGAAGAGGAGGGCAGCAGTATTAGGGGACTCTATAGTTAGGGGGTCAGATGGGCAATTCTGTGGACGCAGTCCGGAGACCCGGATGGTAGTTTGCCTCCATGGTGCTAGGGTCCGGGATGTGTCTGAACGTGTCCAAGATATTCTGAAAAGGGAGGGAGAGGAGCCTGAGGTCATGGTACATATTGGTACCAATGACATAGGTAAAAAAAGAGAAGAGGTCCTGAAAGGAGAATTTAGGGAGTTAGGAAGAGAGTTAAGATTATTCTCAGGATTACTGCCTGTGCCACGTGACAGTGAGAGTAGGAATGGAGCAAGGTGGAGGATAGATGCCTGGCTGAAGGACTGGTGCAGAGGGCAGGGATTCAAGTTTCTGGATCATTGGAACCTCTTTTGGGGAAGGAGTGCCCTATATAAAAAGGACGGGTTGCACTTGAACCCGAGGGGGACCGGTATACTGGCGGGGAAATTTGCAAAGTCTACTGGGGAGACTTTAAACTAGAATGGTTGGGGGGAGGGACTCAAATAGAGAAACCTAGTAGACAGGGTCTGAGGCAGGAGGCAGAGAAGGGAAGCACTCAGACCCAACATGTAGGGGGGATAGAAGAAAAAAATAATAAACAGAGAATAAGAGGTGGTGGGTTTCTTAAATGTGTGAGCAGAGAGACAGAGGGGTATAAAATGAAGGTAGAAGCAATCGGTAGTAAGGTGAAAATTAATTGTATAAGGAGTAAGAGTGTTGTAAAAACAAGCCTGAAGGCTTTGTGTCTCAATGCGAGGAGCATTTATAATAGGTGGATGAGTTGAATGTGCAGATAGCTATTAATGACTATGCTATATTTGGGGTCACAGAGACATGGCTCCAGCGGGAACAAGGCTGGGAGCTGAACATCCAGGGATTTTCAATATTCAGGAGGGATAGACTGAAAGGAAAAGGAGGTGGGGTAGCATTGCTGATGAGAGAGGAGAATAATGCAATAGAAAGGAAGGACATTAGCTTGGAGGATGTGGAATCGATATGGGTAGAGCTGTGAAATTCTAAGGGGCAGAAAACGCTTGTGGGAGTTGTGCACAGGCCACCTAACAGTAATAGTGGAGTTGGGGATGGCATCAAACAGGAAATTAGAAATGCGTGCGACAAGGGTGAAACAGTTATAATGGGTGACTTCAATCTACATATAGATTGGGTGAATCAAATGGGCAGGGGTGCAGAAGATTTCTTGGAATGTATGCGGGAGAGCAGGCTATTCTAGACTGGGTATTGAGTAATGAGGAAGGGATAGTTAGCAGTCTTGTTGTGCGTGGCCCCTTGGGCAAGAGTGACCATAATATGGTTGAGTTCTTCATTAGGATGGAGAGTGACATAATTAAGTCAGAAACAAGGGTTCTGAACTTAAACAAAGGTAACTTTAAAGGTAAGAGACGTGAATTGGCCAAGATAGACTGGCAAGTGATTCTTAAAGGGTTGACGGTGGATGGGCAATGGAAGGCATTTAAAGACTGCATGGATCAACTTCAACAATTGTTCATCCCAGTTTGGCAAAATAATAAATCAGGGAAGGTAGTGCATCCATGGATAACAAGGGAAATCAGGGATAGTATCAAAACAAAAGATGAAGCATACAAATTAGCCAGAAAAAGCAGCCTACCGGAGGACTGGGAGAAATTCATTCCAGCAGAGGAGGACAAAGGGCTTAATTAGGAAAAGGGAAAATAGATTATGAAAGAAAACTGGCAGGGAACATAAAAACCAACTGCAAAAGTTTTTATAGATATGCGAAGAGAAAAAGATTAGTTAAATCAAATGTGGCTCCCTTACAGTCAGAAACAGGTGAATTGCTCATGGGGAACAAGGACATGGCAGACCAATTGAATAACTACTTTGGTTCTGTCTTCACAAAGGAAGACATAAATAATCTGCCGGAAATAGCAGGGGACGGGGGGTCAAATAAGATGGAGGAACTGAGTGAAATCCAGATTAGCCGGGAAGTGGTGTTGGGTAAATTGAATGGATTAAAGGCTGATAAATCCCCTGGGCCAGATCGTCTGCATCCCAGAGTACTCAAAGAAGTAGCCACAGAAATAGTGGATGCATGAGTGATAATTTTTCAAAACTCCTTAGATTCTGTAGTAGTTCCTGAGGTTTGAATGGTAGCTAATGTAACCCCACTTTTTATAAATAAAAAGGAGGGAGAGAGAAAATGGGGAATTACAGACCAGTTAGTCTAACATCGGTAGTGGGGAAACTGCTAGAGTCAGTTATTAAAGATGGGATAGCAGCACATTTGAAAAGTGGTGAAATCATTGGACAAAGTCAGCATGGATTTATGAAAGGTAAATCATGTCTGACGAATCTTATAGATTTTTTCGAGGATGTAACTAGTAGAGTGGATAAGGGAGAACCAGTGGATGTGTTATATCTAGATTTTCAGAAGGCTTTCGCAAAGGTCCCACGTAAAAGACTAGTATACAAACTTAAAGCACACGTTATTGGGGGTTCAGTATTGATGTGGATAGAGAACTGGCTGGCAGACAGGAAGCAAAGGGGAGGAGTAAACGGGTTCTTTTCACAATGGCAGGCAGTGGGGTACCGCAAGGCTCAGTGCTGGGACCCCAGCTATTTACAATATATATTAATGATTTGGATGAGGGAATTGAATGCAACATCTCCAAGTTTGCGGATCACACGAAGCTGGGGGGCAGTGTTAGGTGTGAGGAGGATGCTAGGAGGTTGAAAGGTGACTAGGATAGGCTGGGTGAGTGGGCAACTGCATGGCAGATGCAGTATAATGTGGATAAATGTGAGGTTATCCACTTTGGTGGCAAAAACAGGAGGGGAGACTATTATCTGAATGGTGGCAGATTAGGAAAAGGGCAGATGCAATGAGACCTGGGTGTCATGGTACACCAATCATTGAAAGTAGGCATGCAGGTACAGCAGGCAGTGAAGATAGCAAATGGTATTAAAGAAGGAACTGCAGATGCTGGAGAATCGAGGGTACACAAAAGGCTGGAGAAACTCAGCGAGTGCAGCAGCATCTAAGGAGCGAAGGAGATAGGCGATGTTTCGGGTCGAGACCCTTCTTCAGACTGGTCAGGGATCAGGGAAACGAGAGATATAGACAGTGATGTGGAGAGATAAAGAACAATGAATGAAAGATATGCAAAAAAGTATTGATGATAAAGGAAACAAGCCATTGTAAGCTGTTTGTGGTGTGAAAATGAGAAGCTAGTACGACTAGGGTGGGAGAGGGAGATAGAGAGAGAGGGAATGCCAGGGCCTGAGGGCTGAGGGAGAGGTTGGAAGGGGAGGAGACAGCAAGGGTTAACAGAATTGAGAAAATTCAATGTTCAAACCCAGAGGATGCAGACTTCCTAAGCGGAATATGAGGTGCTGTTCCTCCAACTTGCGGTGTTGCTCACCCTGGCCGTGCAGGAGGCCCAGGACCGAGAGGTCGGATATGGAATGGGATGGGGAGTTGAAGTGCTGAGCCACCGGGAGGTCGGCTTGGTTATTGCGGACCGAGCGGAGGTGTTCGGCGAAACAAAAGGCAAGCCTCCGCTTGGTCTCACCGATATAGATTATCTGGCATCTGGAGCAGCGGATGCAGTAGATGAGGTTGGAGAAGGTGCAGGTGAACCTCTGTCGGACCTGGAAGGACTGCTTGGGTCCCTGAAAGGAGTGGAGGGGGGAGGTGAAGGGACAAGTGTAGCATTTCTTGCGGTTGCAAGGGAAGGTGCCCGGGGAAGGGGTAGAGCGGGAGGGAAGGGAAGAATTGACAAGGGAGTTGCAGAGGGAGCGGTCTTTGCGGAAGACATACAGGGGGGGAGATGGGAAGAT
Source organism: Okamejei kenojei (assembly GCA_035221665.1). Classification (NCBI taxonomy): domain Eukaryota; kingdom Metazoa; phylum Chordata; class Chondrichthyes; order Rajiformes; family Rajidae; genus Okamejei; species Okamejei kenojei. The sequence goes on from CM069149.1 coordinate 224,024, forward strand.
GTGGCGAGTGGAGGGGTCACGTTGGAGGTGGTGAAACTGGCGGAGGACTATGTGTTGTATTTGCCGGCTGGTGGGGTGAAAGGTGAGGACCAGGGGGACCCCCTTGTTGCGAGTGGGGGAATGGGGAGAGAGGGCAGTGTTGCGGGGTATGGTGGAGACCCTGCTGCGAGCCTCATCAATGGTATGTTAGCATTCATAGCGAAAGGATTTGAGTATAGGAGCAGGGAGGTTCTACTGCAGGTGTACATGGTTTTGGTGAGACCACACCTGGAGTATTGCGTACAGTTTTGGTCTCCAAATCTGAGGAAAGACATTCTTGCCATAGAAGGGGTACAGAGTAGGTTCACGAGACTGATTCCTGGGATGTCAGGACTTTCATATGAGGAAAGACTGGATAGACTCGGCTTGTACTAGAAGGTTGACATCCTTCCTATAACTAGGCGACCAAAATTGTACACCATACTCCAGAATTGGTCTTACCAATGCCTTGTACAATTTTAACATTACTTCCCTACTCCTATATTCAATGCTCTGATTTATAAAGGCCAGCACACCAAAGGCTTTCTTTACCACCCTATCTACATGCGATTCCACCTTCAGGGAATATATGCACAGTTATTCCTAGATCCCTCTGTTCCACAGCATTCCTCAATTCCCTACCATTTACCATGTACGTCCTATTTTGATTTGTCCTGCCAAGATGTAGCACTTCACACTTATCAGCATTAAACTCCATCTGCCATCTTTCAGCCCACTTTTCCAAATGGCCCAAATCTCTCTGTAGACTTTGAGAATCTACTTCATTATCCATAATACCACCTATCTTAGTATCATCTGCATACTTACTTATCCAATTTTCCACCCCATCATCCAGATCATTGATGTACATGACAAACAACAGTGGACCCAACACAGATCCCTGAGGCACCCCACTGGTCACCGGCTTCCAACCTGACAAACAGCCATCCACCATTACTCTCTGACATCTCCCATTCAGCCACTGTTGAATCTATCTTGCTACTCCGCCATTAACACCCAAAGATTGAACCTTCTGAACCAACCTTCCATGGGGAACCTTGTCAAAGACCTTACTGAAATCCATATAGACAACATCCACTGCTTTACCCTCATCAATTTCCCTAGTTACCGCTTCAAAAAATTCAAGAAGGTTTGTCAAACATGACCTTCCAGGCACAAATCCATGTTGACTGTTCCTGATCAGACCCTGTTTATCCAGATGCTTATATATATTATCTCTAAGTATCCTTTCCATTAATTTGCCCACCACTGACGTCAAACTAATAGGTCTATAATTGCTAGGTTTATTCTTTGAACCCTTTTTAAACAATGGAACAACATGCGCAGTACGCCAATCCTCCGGCACTATTCCCGTTTCTAATGACATTTGAAATATTTCTGTCATAGCTCCTGCTATTTCTACACTAACTTCCCTCAATGTCCTAAGGAATATCCTGTCAGGACCTGGAGACTTATCCACCTTTATATTTTTCAAAAGTGTCAGTACTTTCTCCTCTTTGAATCTCATAGTTTCCATAGCTACTCTACTTTTTTCCCTTACCTCACAGAGTTCAATATCCTTCTCCTTGGTGAATACCGAAGAAAATAAATTGTTCAATATTTCCCCCATTTCTTTTGGCTCTGCAGATAGCTGTCCATTCTGGTTCTCTAATGGTCCAATTTTATCCCTCGTTATCCTTTTGCTATTAATATAGCTGTAGAAACCCTTTGGATATACTTTCACCTTTCTTGCCAAAGCAACCTCATATCTTCTTTTAGCCTTCCTAATTTCTTTCTTAAGATTCTTTTTACATTCTTTATACTCCTCTAGCACCTCATTTACTCCATGCCTCCTATAATTATTGTAGATATCTCTCTTTTTTCGAAACAAGTGTCTAATTTCCCTTGAAAACCATGGCTCTTTCCAATATTTACTATTTCCTTTCAACCTAACAGGGACATAAAGATTCTGTACTCTTACAATTTCCCCATTAAATGTCCTCCATTTCTCTTCTACATCCTTCCCATGAAACAAAGTGTCCCAATGCACTCTAAAATCCTCACGCATTCCCTCAAAGTTAGCCTTTCTCCAATCAAAAATCTCCACTCTAGGTCCTGTTCTGACTTGCTCCATAATTATATTGAAACTAATGGTATTGTGATCACTGGTCCCGAAGTGCTCACCAACGCATACCTCCGTCACCTGTCCTGCCTCATTTCCTAACAGGAGGTCCAGCACTGCCCCTTCTCTGGTCGGTACCTCTATGTACTGCTGCAAAAAACTATCCTGCACACATTTTACAAACTCCAAACCATCCAGCCCATTTACAGAATGTGTTTCCCAGTCTATTTTTGGGAAATTGAAATCTCCCACAATCACTACCTTGTGCTTACTACTAATATCTGCTATCTCCTTACATATTTGCTCTTCCAATTCTCGCTCCCCATTTGGCGGTCTATAGTACACCCCTAAAAGTGTTGCTACACCGTTCCCACATCTCAGTTCCACCCAAATAGCCTCCCTAGACGAACCCTCTAATCTATCCTGCTAAAGCACTGCTCTCTGACAAGCAATGCAACACCTCCACCTCTGGTCCCTCCAATTCTATCACCCAATTCAGCAACGAAATCCTGGAATATTTAGTTTCCAATCACAGCCCTCCTGCAACCATGTTTCACTGATTGCCACAACATCATATTTCCAGGTGTCAATCCAGGCTCTAAGTTCATCCACCTTACTTACAATGCTCCTAGCATTAAAATATACACATTTTATAAACCCACCATCCTTTATTCTCTGTCTATTATCTTTTTCATCTTTCTCGCCTACATTTTGGGTCCGAGTGCTTCCCTTCTCTGCCTCTTGCCCCACACCCTGTCCCCTAGCCCCCTCTACCCGAGTCCCTCCCCCCAGCCTTTCTAGTTTAAAGTCTCCCCAGTAGCCTTTGCAAATCTCCCTGCCAGGATATTGGTCCCCCTCGGGTTCAAGTGCAACCCGTCCTCTGCGTACAGATCATGCCTTCCCCAAATATAGTCTTAAATTTTAATATTAATAATAATATTAATATTATTAATATCATGAAAGTATCTAATAATGTATTTTCATTTATGTAAAATAATGTATTTTTCATCAATATGTTTCTACAATAAAAATATTTAACAAAAAAAAAGAATGGCAGGCAGTGACTAGTGGGGTACCGCAAGGCACAGTGCTGGCTACAATATATATTAATGATCTGGATGAGGGAATTGAATGCAACATCTTCAGGTTTGCGGATGACACGAAGCTGGGGGGTAGTGTTAGCTGTGAGGAGGATGCTAGGAGGCTGCAAGGTGACTTGGATAGGTTGAGTGAGTGGGAAAATGCATGGCAGATGCAGTATAATGTGGATAAATGTGAGGTTATCCACGTAGACAATTATCTAGGTATGTTACAAAACTTACCTTCAGCGGCGCTGCAGTTCTGTCACTGGTCGTGTGCGCGACTTTGGCGCCTTTTAGAGGGGGGCGGGGTTAAAGTGCGGTTTTTCCCTGCCTTCCGGAATTGTATTTTCTCGGGGTGCAAGCTTTTGCTAAAGATTCGTTCCGACTGCCGGTAAGTGAATTATTTTTTTAAATCACCTGACAATTTCAGCACTGCAGTAAAATACAAATTAGCTTCTCATGCTGTGAACGCTGACAACGGGGACGGATTTTACGTAGGGGACAGGTAAAGGAAAGTGTTTATTTTTACATAGAAACCTGCTTGTTAAGATGACCATAATCAAAATTTCATGTTGCGAAACGGTGATTTTTTCCCCATATGAACCGGCAAAATTTTTTCTGCCAATAAGGGGTTTAAATTCACTGCAACCGCAACGTTCCAACCCATGGCGTTCCATAAAATCCCACTTGCAAGTTGATTTAAATTGTCACAAATTTTCGGGCATTAAACACAAATTCCTTCAATTTAGCCCATAAATTCATGACAATGAGATTTAAAAATCATGTTATATTGTGAATTATTGTGTGAATGTTATTTGGACACAGGCTTTTTAAAAATATGTTAATATTTTCTTAAGAAATGGATAGATGTTTAGATCTAGTAATCTGCCACAGAAGGTAGTTGAGGCCAGTTCATTGGCTATATTTAAGTTAGATGTGGCCCTTGTGGCTAAAGGGATCAGGGGGTATGGAGAGAAGGCAGGTACAGGACACTGAGTTGGATGATCAGCCAAAGGGCCGAATGGCCTACTCCTGCACCTATTTTCTATGTTTCTATGCAGAAGGACCTCTTTACTCCTCGACTCAAATCCTCTCGTTATGAAGGCCAACATGCCATTAGCATTCAACAATCAACAATTCCTGTCCCACCTTACCTCCACCAAGGACCTGAAATTAGCCCGCCTCCAGGCCGTTCCAGCCACCGACAATCCCCGACTCGACCGCCTTCAGGCCCCGGGCCCCAACTCTGGCCCGAGCCGCCGGCCTGAGTCCCATGACGCCATCTTGTCCACGAGGAGCGCCTCCAGGACTCACCAGGACGCCGCCTTCACCGATCTCCACGCCAATGCTGCCGCCGACCTCCACCTGCCCACCGATGACGCCCAGCCCCGCTGCCTGCCCGCTAACTCTGTTTATCTCCCACACTCCGATTCCACCGACCATCACCAGCGCAACGCGATTGCCGAACCTCGCCGCCCCCCGGGACCACCTAACCCCATCGCCGCACCGGGCCCATCCAGCATCGCCGGTGTACTGGGCCCGCCGATGACCACAGCCGCACCCGCCTCATCTTGCATCGCCGCCGGACCAGGGCTCCCCCGAACACGGCCGCCGCACCGCACCCCACTCATCTCGCCGCCTCACCGGTCGGACCGACCACCCGCCCACCGGGACCTCCAACCCCGACTCCACTGCCCGCCGACCCCGACTCTACTGCCCGCGGACTCCTACCTTCGTATCCGCCGACCCACGACACTCCACCGCCCTCCAGCAGCCCGCAGCCGTCGCCTCACCTGCAGACTGGACTCTGCAGCGGGCCTGAAGCCTCCACGTTGCTAACTCCTCCCACCACACTGGGTCCTAGTGCCCGTCTCCCCAGCCCCAGTAACCTTAGTGGCTATTCCACTGGGTCTTCCCCATCCCACCCCTACCATGTAACCCCTGCTCTTCCCCACCCACATCACAGACCCCATCCCCCCCACCCCCTGACCACCCTCCACCCCCCCACCACACAACGCTCCATCCTCAGTTCACTCACCTACCTTCCTCTGGCCACAACCCCCATCCTTGCCGCATGTTCACCATCCCCCCGGCCCTCCCCCTCGCCGACACCGAACGGTCTGTCCTCAGCAGAGGTCTTACCTTTGTCCCCCTCCGTCCCCACCTCAATGAGTTCCGCGCCCACCACGACTTGGAGCTCTTCTACCGTCGCTTCCGCCTCACTGCGTTCTTCCATGGGAAGAAGTCCTCGCCCCCCACTGATGATCCCTTTTCCTGTCTCTCACGTATCCCCTCCACTTGGACCCCCCCTCGTAGCCTTCCGGCTCTAGAACTATTTACTGAATTGCCGTCGGGACATCAACCGCCTCGACTTCTCCACTCCCCTGTCTCACTCCAATCTCTCCCCCCTGAACGTACTGCCATCGACTCACTCCGTAACAACCCAGACTGGGTTATCAAACCCGCCGACAAGGGAGGTGCCGTGGTAGTCTGGCGCGTCAATCTCTACAAAGCGGAGGCCGCGCGCCAACTCTCGGACACCTCCTCCTACTTACCCCTGGACCATGACCCCACTGACGAACACCAGGCCACCATCTCGAGCACCATAACCGACTTCATCAGCTCCGGCTCCCTACCCCCCCGAGCCTCCAACCTCATCGTTTCCCAGCCCCGCACGGCCCGATTTTACCTTCTCCCCAAAATCCACAAACCCGACTGCCCCGGCAGACCCATTGTCTCTGCCTGTTCGTGCCCCACCGAACACATTTCTACATACCTTGACGCCATCCTATCCCCCTTTGTTAAATCCCTCCCCACCTATGTTCAAGACACCTCAGACACTCTCCGTCGGCTCCGTGCATTCCATTCTCCAGGCCCCCATCCTCTCATCTTTTCAATGGATGTCCAGTCACTCTACCCCTCCATCCCCCACCAGGACGGTCTCAAAGCCCTCCGGTTCTTCCTCGACCAGAGGAGCAACCCATATCCGTCCACTGACACCCTCCTCCGCCTAGCGGAGTTGGTCCTTACCCTCAATAACTTCTCTTTTGATTCCTCCCATTTCCTCCAAACACAAGGCGTAGCTATGGGCACACGCATGGGCCCCAGCTACGCTTGCCTCTTTGTTGGGTACGTCGAACAATCCTTGTTCTCGGCGTACCAGGGCCCCATCCCCGACCTCTACCTCCGTTACATCGATGACTGCTTTGGTGTCACCTCCTGCACCCACACACAACTGACTGACTTCATTCATTTCACCACCAACTTCCATCCGGCACTCAAATACACTTGGACCATTTCCGACACTTCCCTACCATTCCTTGACCTCACCATCTCTATTGCAGGTGATACACTCCTGACCGACATGCACTGCAAACCTACTGACTCCCACAGCTACCTGGACTACTCTTCCTCCCACCCTGCTTCCTGTAAGGACTCCATCCCCTATTCCCAATTCCTCCGTCTACGCCGCATCTGCTCCCAGGATGAGGTGTTCCACACCAGGTCATCACAAATGGCCTCATTCTTCAGAGAACGGGGATTCCCCTCCCCCACTATTGATGAGGCTCGCACCAGGGTCTCCTCCATACCCCGCAACACTGCCCTCTCACCCCATTCCCCCACTCGCAAACAGGGCAGAGTCCCCCTGGTCCTCACCTTTCACCCCACCAGCCGGCAAATATAACACATAGTCCTCCGCCAGTTTCGCCACCTCCAACGTGACCCCTCCACCCGCCACATCTTCCCATCTCCCCCCCGTCTGCCTTCCGCAAAGACCGCTCCCTCCGCAACTCCCTTGTCAATTCTTCCCTCCCCTCCCGCTCTACCCCTTCCCCGGGCACTTTCCCTTGCAACCACAAGAAATACTACACTTGTCCTTTCACCGCCCCCCTCCACTCCTTTCAGGGACCCAAGCAGTCCTTCCAGGTCCGACAGAGGTTCACCTGCAACTTCTCCAACCTCATCTGTTGCATCCGCTGCTCCAGATGCCAGATGATCTATATCGGTGAGACCAAGCGGAGGCTTGGCGATCATTTCACCGAACACCTCCGCTCGGTCCGCAAAAACCAACCCGACCTCCCGGTGGCTCAGCACTTCAACTCCCCCTCCCATTCCGTATCCGAACTCTCGGTCCTGGGCCTCCTCCACGGCCAGAGTGAGCAACACCGCAAGTTGGAGGAACAGCACCTCATATTCCGCTTGGGGAGTCTGCATCCTTTGGGCTTGAACATTGAATTTTCTCAATTCTGTTAACCCTTGCTGTCTCCTCCCCCTCCCCACCTCTCCCTCAGCCCTCGGGCCCTGGCATCTTCTCTATCTCTATCTCCCTCCCCCACCCTAGTCGCACTAACTTCTAATTTTCACACCACAAACAGCTTACAATGGCTTGTTCCCTTTATCATCGATACTTTTTTGCATATCTTTCATTCATTATTCTTTATCTCTCCACATCACTGTCTATGTCTCTCGTTTCCCTGATCCCTGACCACTCTGAAGAAGGGTGTCGACCCGAAACGTTGCCTATCTCCTTCGCTCCTTAGATGCTGCTGCACCCGCTGAGTTTCTCCAGCTTTTTGTGTAACCCCCATGCCATTAGCATTCTTCACTGCTTGCTGTACCTGCATGCTTACGTTCAGTGACTGGTGTACAAGGTTACCCAGGTCTTGTTGCACTTCCCTTTTTCCTAATCTGACACCATTGAGATAATAACCTGCCTCCTTGTTGCCGCCAAAGTGGATAACCTCACATTTATCCACATTATACTGTATCTGTCATGCATCTGCCCACTCACTCAACCTGTCGAGGTCACCCTGCAACCTCCTAACATCCTTTTTATTTTATTTTTTTTACCTTTCCATGGACAGATTGTGGCGTCTCAACAGAGAATTTGCTCATCGTTTATGTTGGCCACGTCAACGTGTTGGCATAGGCAAGTTGGGCCCAAGGGCCTGTTTCCGTGTTGTGTGGCTCCCTGACTTTTTTACTACCCTGTTAAATTTAAGAGGATTACAAACCATGGGGATATCCGAATCGTTGGACAGTGAACATAGAGCAGTAACGGGCTCTTCAGCTCACAATGTCCATGTTTTTTTGTTTTTTTTTTGATGAATATTTTTATTAATTGTAAATACATATTAATAGAAAATACTTCTTACATACATTCGTAATATTATTAATATTAACATTTAAGACATTTATATTTCTATACATTTTTTTTAATAAGTAAGAAAAGATAGAGAAAAATAATATAGAGATAAGAAAGTAAAAATAAAGAAGTGAATGGAGTATTAAAAAGTTATCCATCGTTGGAGATATATCCATGATTTGGTATACGTATTTCTTCATTTATTCCATTATTCAGGTTTAAGTCAGGCTCTCGCGCCGAGCCATTTTGACCCTTTAGATATTCAATGTATGGAGACCATATTCCTCTGAAAAGATCCAACCTGTCCATTAGGACAAGCCTCAATCTTTCCAGATGGAGTGTCTCCGACATTCCTGTAATCCACATTTTGATTGTGGGGGATGTAGGACCTTTCCAGAATTTCAATATTAATGTTTTCCCAATTATTCAACTATAATCAATAAAAATTCTTTGATTTGTTATTAATTGATCTGTTTCCAGTATTCCCAATATTATTAACTTTGAGTCAGGAGTCAGATTCATATTAACAACATTCGAAATAATCCTAAATATTTCTATCCAAAATTTTGCAATTTTTACACAATTTGTAAATGAGTGTGTCAAGTTAGCTTCTAAGTGCTGACATTTATCACATATGGCAGATACATTTGAAAAAATGTTATGTAGTTTGGATTTTGAGTAATGTAGTCTATGTAATATTTGAAAGTGTACAAGAGAGTGTCTAGTATTTAATGAACAGTGGTGTATGTGTTGTAAACTTTCATCCCATACTTCTGGTCTAATAATTTGACCTAATTCGTTTTCCCATGATTGTCCATATATTTCTGTCAATGGGACATCATTTTCCAATAGAATATTATAAATATATGATATCAGTTTTTCTGAGTTCGGATGTTTATTTAGACATTCATCTAACATTTCTGTCTTTCTATTTCTAATTTCCCGTGTGTTTGCTTTTACATAGTCTCTAATTTGTAAGTATCTAAAATAATCTTTTGAATGTAATCCATAAATTTGTTGTCATTCTTGAAATGAAAGGAAAGAATTTTCCCTGTAGAGATCTCTCGTCTTATTAATTCCCTTATCTTCCCATTGTAAAAAGCCTTTATCCACCATTGAGGGTTTAAATGTAACATTATTTACAATGGTAAGGGCTAGTGGTATACATTCCAATTTTAATGTTTTCTTTATTTGTTTCCAGATACGTATTCCACTTTCTATTATAGGGTTTTCGCTATAGGTTTTCTTACCTAAATTAATATTGGCAAATATTATCGAACTAATTTCAAAAGGCGAACAATCTTCTTTTTCCATTTTTAACCAAAGTGGTTGTTTATCTGTCTCTACTAACCAAAAATTCATATTTTTAATATTAACTGCCCAATAATAAAACATAAAGTTTGGTAGTGCTAGACCTCCATTTATTTTTGATTGACATAAATGTTTTTTATTTATTCTATGGCTCTTATAATCACAGATAAAGTTGGTAACTAAAGATTCCACCTTCCTAAATAAATTTTTAGGAAGATATATCGGAATCAATTGTAAAAGATATAGTGATTGCGGAAGGAAAATCATTTTTATTACATTAATTTTACCTAACATTGAGATGGGTAGAGTTTTCCAATATAAAATGTTCTTATTTAATTTATTCAATAAGAGTGGGAAGTTGGATTTAAATAAAGAATCGAATCTTTTTGTTACATAAATTCCAAGATATTTAATTTTTACGTTTGTTATCTTAAAAGGAAATTGTTGTAATATATGTAAGTTATTTACCATTATTGGCATGTTCACTTTTATTCCAATTAATACTATATCCTGAAAAAGATCCAAATTCAGTTATTAATTTTAATAAATCTTGGATACTAATTTCCGGTTTTGTAATATAAAGTAACACATCATCCGCATATAAGGAGATTTTATTCTCAGTATCTCTGGTATCGTACCCATATATTTCAGGATGTGATCTCACATGTTAAGCTAATGGTTCTATTGCAAGAGCAGATAGTAGTGGGGATAAAGGGCAACCTTTATCCCCACTACTATCTTGCCTCGAGATAGATTGAATTTAGTTGATAGCATTTGATTTGTTATTATTCTAGCTGTCGGATTAGTGTATAATAATGTGACCCAAGTAATAAACTTCTCTCCCAATTTAAAAGTTTCCATTACCGAAAACAAGTAAGACCATTCCACCTGGTCTAAGGCTTTCTCCGCATCTAGGGAAATAACTACTAGATCTTTATTAATACCTCTTTTCGAGTATATAATATTGAATAAACGTCTCAGGTTATATGAGGAATATCGTTTTGATATAAATCCTGTTTGATCGGGATGAATTAATTCATTAATAGCTGTACTTAGCCTTTGTGCTAATATTTTACTTAATATCTTTTGATCAGTATTTAAAAGAGCTATAGCTCTAAATGATCCTGGGTCATCCAGATCTTTGTCTATTTTAGGTATAAGTGTTATAATAGATTCGTTTAATGTTTCAGGTAGTTTCTGCTGAGTATGAATATATTCATAGAGTGTCTTCACGCGTGGTGCAATCAGATCATAAAATGTTTTATAAAATTCTGAGCCAATACCATCTGGTACCGGTGTTTTACCATTTTTTTTAATGATCTGATAGATTCTTCGGTTTCTTTTACTGAAATTTCAGCATTTAATGATTCTCTATTTTGTGAATCCAACCCATTCAGATTACATTTTTTTTTAAATGCTTCTATTCCTATCCTATTTTCTGTCGTTTTAGCAGAGTATAAATTTTTATAATATTGCAAAAATCTCTCATTAAAATCTTTAGGTTGTATTAAGGGTTCGCCATTATGTGATTTAAATCTATGGATTATTTTTTCTCCCTCCATCTTCCTTAATTGGCGAGCCAATAATTGTTGAGGTTTATCTCCAAATTCAAACTGCAATTGTTTACATTGATAGAGTTTTACAACTTGATCTGAATATATTTTATTTTATTTATATTTCAGTGCTGTGATTTTATTATGTATTGTTATGGATGGATTAGCTGCATTCTCTGTATCTAGTTGTTTAATCTCTTTTTCCAGTTCTTGTTGATCCCTCCGGTTCTTTTTATTATAAAATGCTTGAGAAGAAATCATAATTCCATGGACATATGCTGTAAAAGTTTCCCATAATAAGTAAGAAGATATTTCCGGTTTATCATTTATTTCAAAGAAAATCTTGATCTGTTCTGTAATATATTCCTGAGTTGTTTTGTTTTTTTAAAATTTGTGGATTAAATCTCCATTGTCCATTTTACCATTTATTTTAAGCTGAAATGCTAAAGGTGCATGATTTGAGATTATAATATTATGGTATTTTGAATTGTAAGGAAATAAGTTTGGCATCGACCAAAAAATAATCTATTCTTGAGTAAGTTTTATGTACAGGTGAGTAAAAGGAATATTCTCATCCAGTTGGATTTTCTACTCTCCAAACATCTTTAATATTAGTAGTTTCCATATATGCATTTAATAAGTCACTGGAATGGGATTTAATTTTCCTTTGTCTTGTGGATCTGTCTAAATAAGAATCTAATGTATAATAGTAAGATTAAATGAGAACTTACCAGTTCGAAGTTTGATCTGTATTTTATGAGGAGTTACGATGAGGGATTACGTGAAGACCCCGTCCAGCACGCATGCGCGACATTTCTTCAAAGCAGCGGTGTGGATTCACAGAAAACACAACAATTGAAATAAATATAGTAAAGAAAAAATAAGAACTTAATTACCAGTTGATCTGTATAATAGAGGGTGGGAGCGGAGGGCACGTAATCCCTCATCGTAACTCCTCATAAAATACAGATCAAACTTCGAACTGGTAAGTTCTCATTTAATCTTACTATTTTACTTCGGAGTCACGTGAGTGACTACGTGAAGACTTCAAAGCTCTGTGAATCCGAACCGTGAACCAGCTCATGCTTCACTCACTGCCTGAAGACCTTAGAGGGAGGAAGCATGTTATACAATCAACAATAACCTGTTTGTGAACAAAAAAGGTTTATTAATAACAACAAAAAACAGAGAGCTCCCCCGGGCTTAAATTAAATATTATCTGCAGACTCTAAAATTCTGTCTGCAAATGTAGCAGGCTCCGCCAGCGGCTTATTATAAAACCTTTGGAAAGTTCTCTCCGAGGACCATCCTGCTCTGGCCAGAATATGGTCCATAGGCACATCCATTCGCCTAGCCGCCGACGTAGATGCAGCCCTGGTGGAATGAGATTTGTAAACAATAGTATTGATTCCCACGGACTTAAGCACCTGCTTGAGCCACCTTGAAATGGTTTGGCTCGTCACCTGACCATGAGGCTTCTTGTGGCTTATCCATAAGGCTTTTTCTCTCCCTCTTAAGTTATATGTTGTGTCTATGTAATTGGCGAGATGGGTCTTGGCACAGAACCGTGGGTCAGGTGAATATGCCCGGAACTCCATTACTGGAGGCGTGGTACCTGGTCTAGATTGTTTGACCAGCCCCTGAATGTGAAATGTGATACAGTCCAATGACTCTGTCATGCTGTCCAGCCTCAGAAGGTGGAGGGACTGTACCCTTTGAGCTGACACTAGTGCCATGAGCATGACTGATTTCAGTGTAAGTTGTTCCAGCGTGAGTGACCTGGGTGGTGGCCATCCCCTAAGGTACGTCAGTACAATGCTGACATCCCAGATCTGAGTGTACCTAGGCCTAGGGGAATTGGTGTTAAAAATGCCCCTCATGATTTTGACCACTAGTGGATGGGACCCCAAAGTCAGTTGTCCTGCTGCTGGAACCAAATAAGCTGACAACGCACTCCTGGCTGTATTAATGGCGCTGTAGCTGAGTCCTTCTCGATGTAATCCAAGCAGAAACTCCACAACACTGGTGGCTGTAGCTGTAGTGTAGGTAGTTCCTGTTTTGGAGCAATACCGTTCCCATTTTCTTATGTTGGTCAGGTATTGTCTCCTGGTGGACTCCCGGTGGGATGCGGCCATCATGTTTATGGCGTCCTCAGACAGTCCCAGGCCCAGTAGAGGTCTTTTTAAAATCTGCAAGCCAGGAGATTGACTCTGTCATGGCACGGGTGACTAATGCCTGACACTGGGTGGATTAATAACTGTCGACTGCTGGGGAATTCCAACGGTGTTTCAACAGCCATATCGAAAGCCACTGGGAACCATGGCTGTGTAGGCCAGTCAGGTATTATCAAGATTCCTGAAGCAGAATCCAATTGAATCTTGCGTAATACCCGACTGATGAGGCAGAAAGGAGGGAAAGCATAAAAGAACATTTTCCCCCAATGCAGCGAGAATGCATCAACTGCTGCTGCCTCAGGGTCTGGTTCCCAAGCGACATACGTTGGTACCTGGTGATTCAGCCTGGATGCAAATAGATCGATATCTGGTGTGCCATATTGCTTAGTAATTTCAGCAAATACTTTGGGATTTAACATCCATTCGATGTTATCATTGAATCTGCATGACCTGGTGTCTGCCACTGTATTTTGCTTACCTGGTAGGTAAGTTGCTGATAACCAAATATGCCTTTTAACACACCATTGCCAGATTAGGTTGGCCAAATTGTCACACGATATCGACTTTACACCACCCATGTGATTGATATAAGCCACCACCGTGGTATTATCTCATTGCAACCGGACATGTGCATGATGCGTATTAGATGAATATGCTTTTAACCCATAAAACGCACCCAACATTTCTAAGTAGTTGATACCCCGTGTCTGTAGGCAAGATGATTCAAATTTAGTCCATCTGCCCCCTGTGCTGGATTGCATGTTAGTTGCTCCCCAGCCCAAAGCACTGGCATCCGTTTGAATGGTTAATACTGGGTTGGTGATTATTATGGGACTGGAGCTGAGCCTTACGTTCCTTGCCCACCATTGTAACTCTGGAATGGATTCAGCAGTTAAACTCATAGCTCGGTCAAAGTGACCTGAGTTTTGCTTTAGTGCATGCACTTTTGCTCTTTGCAAATTTTGATAGTGCAAAGGCCCAAATTGTACAGCTGGAAAAGCTGCTACCATTTTGCCAATAACTCTAGCTACCTCCCGTATGGTTGGCTGATGTTTATTCATGAGTTCGTTGCATGATAGCGCCAATTCTGATGCTTTCCCCTTCGGCAGAGTTACAATCATGCGAACAGTATCAATCGTAAATCCAAGATAGTCCATGACAGTGGACGGTGTAAAATTGGATTTATCTGGATGTATGACAAACCCCAAAGTTTCAAACAAACGTTTGGTGGCTGCTACTGCCAGAATGGCTGTCTCCAAGGTTTTTCCCACTATTAAAATGTCGTCCAAATACACCATGACTATATGCTTTTGTTTCCTCAATAATGCCAAGGCAGGTTTTAAGGTTTTAGTGAACAGCATTGGAGCAGAGGTTAGCCCATTTGGTAAGGCTTTAAATTGCCGTAGCTGTTTCATCCAGATACATTTTAAGTATTTACGATGCTCCTTATGTATGGGTACTGAGTAGTAGGCATCTTTTAAATCAATGCTTGCTAGAAAGTACCCTCTAGAAGCCAATAGTCTGGCTGTTTCAAAAGTATCCATCTTGAAATGTATATACCTGACAGACTTGTTTAAAGTAGTTAAGTCAATGATGATGCGTCGTCCACCATCTTTTTTGATTTTAGTGAAAATATTAGACACAAATTCCAAAGGTTCATGTTTTGTTCTTTCAATGACACCTTTTGCTTGTAACCTCATCAGTTCAGCTTGACCCTCTTGTTTCTCTTTGACTGAGAGGGTGAATACCCTTTTGGGTATATGCTGAACTGGTGGAATGTTTTCATGAACAAAGTCAATTTTGTAGCCATGAACGCTGCTGAGTATATACTTGTCACTAGTGATGGATTCCCATGCATCCAAAAACAAGTGCAATCTCCCCCCTGTTAGTATAGAGCCCCTACTGCTCATATGCTGAGAGGAACCAGACCCACCTACCTCCATGGTTATTGGTGCTTCTTCTGCCTCTTCGCTGGGCGATGAGGCGTCTGTTGGCCTGTAGAGGGTTGATGTTGATCTTGATGTTGTTGGGGGTGGCGCATTTTCCATGGGGTCCGCTCTGGGCCCTGGCCTAAAAAAGGCTTACGGGGAATGGTTGCGGACCCCGAGCTTTCACCAGTCCCATAGTGTGGTTGACGACTGGTGGACGCCATGGGGTACTGCCGCCTGGGTTTGTTAGGTCTGCTCGGTCCTAAACCTGCCCTCACGAGACCAAAGGTCTTGGATTCTTCCTCTAGGTCTTTCACCTTTTTTGGAAGGTCTTTCCCAAAGAGCAGAATAGGAGGTTCTGAACCCGGTGTTTTTGCAAAGTCCCGCAAAATTAGGGTTGAGGGCAGGCTTGATAATTTCCTTCCGTAAATTGTTTATTTCATATTGAGTGGTGCACAGCAGAGCTAATGTGTCTTGCTGATTTGTGGAGATGTCCACACCATCAATGGACCGAGCATAAGATGTTATTCCTGCAGTCAGGAGTTTAAGGATTTTCTGGAGCTTCAACTCCAGGTTCCTGATGTTCTGCCCCAAATGTCCCCAAATTTGGCTGTTTACAGCGGGTACATTCAATGATGTACAATTTACTGGGGCTGTATATAGTTCAAGAGCCTCATTGACCACCTGTTCTTGTAGGGGTTTTGAGGACAGGTGGTTAATGCTGGCTGCAAGTTTCGGCTCTAATGGCCGACCCGCTTGTGGAATGGCCACGTAGCGGTTGACCACACCCAGCAGCTCTTCCTGTTCCTGTACACCCTGCGTACTCCCGATATCTTCAGCCAGTGACCCCTCTTCTTGACCAGCCCAGACCTGGTCGCCAATGCTGCCTTCAAAAGAAGGTGAAGCAATGGCCAGTGCCGTAAAAGGCACTGCGGGAGTGCCTGAACTCCCTTGGCGAGGCTGCTGCTGCTCTCTCAGCAGATCTCGCTGGAGCAAATGCTCCATAAGCCGTTCCATGCGGCTTAGGCGGCTGCCTGTGTCGCTCTCGAGCGGTGAGGCATCTTCATCCGAATCGTCGGACACTTCCGCCCGGTTCTGGCTGCAGGTACCTCCAGCCCACTGCTCAGGCAGCACTAGCGGTGCTGGGCTCGGCTCGGTAGTTATACCCGCCGCCTCTTTCCCCCCCTCCAAAGAGCATTTCTCAACGGAGGACGAACGGGGGCGAGCTGCAGACTTCTTTCCTCTGGCCTTGCTCATTCTTCCTGGAACACAAGCACCACAGAGAAAAGACACACGGCCACGGTAAAACTTACCTGTCGGCCCGACTTTTCGATTTGTAGCGGGAGCGCCTTGGACTCCCGTCCGTCGCGGGTGCACTGCATGAACGCTAATGTCGCGCATGCGTGCTGGACGGGGTCTTCACGTAGTCACTCACGTGACTCCGAAGTAAAATTTAAATCTCCTCCAATTATTAAGTTATGTTGTGTTATTTCTGGAATGTTATTGTGAATGTTATCATTTTTGTGCATTTAATTCTCCTATTACAATATTGTTTCTCCCATCATTATCGGTTATAGTTGATGGATGTTTGAATAAAGTGCCTTTACAAAATAATATTGCTACACCTCTTGATTTGTGTGTAAAAGAAGAATGATACATTTTACCTATCCATTTAGCTTTCAACCTATGCTCAGCATCTTTTTTTAAATGAGTTTCTTGAATGAAAATCACATCAGCTTTAATTGCTTTTAAATGTGCTAATACTTTACCTCTCTTAATTGGTTCATTAATACCTTTAACATTCCAACTGCAAAATGTTATTCCTTCATTCCCCGTATTCATTTTTAAGTCTTGCATCTTTTGTTATGGGGGTCTATAATGGAGCCAATGGCTCAGTTCGACAGACCCGACCTTACACCCGAACTCCGAATAGACGAATTTTAAGTTCCTTGAGTGTCTCTCACGTGTATATCTCCTTTGATCCAATATATAACTCCATTCAAACTGAAAATAACAATAATAGTTTATAATATTAAAGAAGAGAGGATAGATTAAGAAATTAGTAAAAGAAGGAAAAAACTACATCTAGTATTGGTGTAGTTAGTGCTAGCCATACTAGCATGGCTAACCATCTACCGACTTCCGTAGTTGATGTTACTAACTTAAACAGCTCCCTGGTTTTTGGAATTGTTATTCCATAATGGTATTTTACCGGGGATATTAAATTTAAAATATTCGGGTTATAATAGTCGAAAATGTGGGAATACATATATTTAAAACTTATTTGAAAATCTAATTATAAAAAAAACATACGAAAAGAAAGGAAAATAAAAAATAAAAATGAAAATTATTAGTAGAAAAGAAAGGTTTCCAAAGAGGACAAATGAAGTCAGACTCTATATTTAACTCTACTCATTCCAATATAAGTAAACATTAGTCATTAGTAATAATGATTTTACTTCGGAGTCACGTGAGTGACTACGTGAAGACCCCGCCAGGACGCATGCGCGACATATCGTCGAACGCATTGCGGTAGCGACAGTCGGGAGGTGCGCCGCTCCTCCAGCGCGAGTTTTGAAAAATTTCGGAAGGTAAGTCTTACCTTTTCTGGTGAGCGTGGCGACTCGGTGTGTTTCTTTTGCAGAACGGAGGAAGCACCATGGAGTCGCCAAGGGAGAGCAGCAGCTGATACCGCTGCTGTGGAAGCAGCCAGCAGCGTGCCGTCTCTCCAGAGCTGCAGGTGCTGCCAGCAGCTGCCGGCTTCTCGCCGCTACAGACCGCAGGTGCGCCGCGGGCGGCGGCAAAACCACCCGGAAGTCGGACAGGTCCGTTGACTCGGCTGGGTCCGGACCTGAAGACACCCCGTACACGGATAGCGACGGCGGGCGTCTTTCCCGCGGGAGCGGGTGGGGAGCAGTTGCTCCAGTGTGACCTGCTTATGCAGGGGCAGAGTCACAGTGGGTCTCCTCGCAGACCCACGGCAGCATCCTTTCAAGGACTGCCAAATGGTCTCACCCTCTTCGCAGGGGAGCAATAGGGGTCAGAGCTGGGCTGACCCTGAAGAAGGGGCAATGGCTGAACAGTCAGCTGTGAGGGGTGCCAGAAGAGAGAGCAGCAGAAGATTTGTGGGAACACATGCTGTATCAACTCAAGAAGGACTGCCTATACAAAGCTGCAAGCCAGTACAAAATACATGGCTACAAAACAGCTACAGGAGCAAGCCATTAACTTTATGGCTGGGAAGTACATTGCTCCAGAGAACTCCATTTCTCTTAAAGTACCAGCAGTCTATGACCCCATCTGGGGCAACAGGAGCCCAGAGGAAACTGCCGGCTGCTAAAATCACAGCAGTACCAGGACAACTGATGGGGTTGATTTGCCTGAAGAGTTACTAGATGCTCTAGCAGACTGTGTAATACTCAGTGGAGATTAACAGTTACAGGAAGAGCATCATCAAGAAGTGCGGAATTATGCAAGACAAGTAGCACACAGGCGCCAAAATTGCTGTTGGGGGACCTCCCGAAGCAGGTGAAAGACCTGCATGAGGAAGCCAAGGCTATAGGCCTGATCAAGGTGCCAAGCACCTCTAAAACCCACTATCAACAGCGGCAGCACCCCTACACACCCACCAGACATCGGTGCTATGGAAGACCATCTGGTGGTGAAAGCTCGAAGGCCGGCCCACCTGCACAGCGGTCTTTCAGACCATGGCCCAGCCCGGCCTTCATGGAAAATGCGCCAACGCAGCAACACAATACCAGAAGAAACAAGTGCGGAGACAACCCACACAACACCGGTAACCATGGAGGTAGGTGGGTCTGGTTGTCTTAAAAAACATTGCATGTCCGATTCATCAAAAGTTGGGGGACGGTTGCACTTGTGTCATCATGTGTGCTGCACTTTTACCTCTGAACGTTTACATACTCGGAAGTATTCAGAATTACAAAATTGAATTTGTATATGAACTACCGTCCCAGTTCAGCATACGCCTAGCAGGAAGATCATACTTCACAAAAAGAGAGAACAGCAGGCCATGCTGAACTGTTAAGACTAAACACAAAAGGGATTGAGAAAACAATCAGAGAATTGCAAGAGTTCGTATCAAATATATTTATAAAAACTAAAAAGATGGTGGTTGCCGTATCATTACAGATTTGACCGAACTAAATACTTCCGTTCAGTATGCCCATTTCAAAATAGACACGTTTGTCACGCACAGGGTCATCGTAAATACCTGAAATTTATCTGGATGGGACACCTATGGCAGTATGCCTTATCCAATGGGTTGTCATCAGCACCCAGGCTATTACAAATTCATTAAAACCAGCTTTAGCATACTTAAAGAAACATAACCATATCGTCATGGCTTACCTTGATGATATTTCTCATTGTAGGTGAAAATTGGAGCTGGCTACATATGTGGTATCAGCCACAACACAGAGATTTAACGTACATCCAGATAAGTCAAAATTGGAACCCTCCACTACCATGGATTATTTGGGGTTCACTATTGACTCTGTTCATATGTCTATCACCTTGCCACCAAACAAAGTGACAGACTTGATGGGAGTATGCAAAAGCCTCACTGGCATCAGGGAACCACCCATTCGGCAAGGAGTAAGAGTGATTGGGAAATTGGTGGCTGCGTTCCCAGCAGCACAATTGGACCACTCCATTATTAAAACCTGGAAGAGGGAAATTTTAGCTCTCAAAAATCATGCAGGCCATTTCAATAGGCCTATACAACTACCAGGGAAAGTAAATCAGAATTAAACTGGTGGATAGAAATGTTCAATATTATCCTAACCCCATCACCCCATTCTATATCCCTAGGGTACATTACAGACTGATGCCAGTGCTAAAGGTTGGGGAGCAACTAATACCACCGCAAGTTGTGGTGGCAGATGAGTGCACAAAAATTATTCTGTTTAAAGCATTAGCAATTAATTATCTAGAAATGCTGGGAGCGTTTCATGGACTCAGGTGAGCACCAGTTGCATGTACGGTACAAATTGATACCACAGTGGGGGCCTATATATAATCATATGGGTGAAATAAAGTCGATATCATGTGATGAATTGCCTAATAATATCTGGCACTGGTGTCTGGGAGAGAGATTTGGATCTCAACCACTTACCTTTCAGGTAAGCTAAATACAGTGGCAGACACCAGGTCACGTAAATTCAACGACAACATTAAATGGATGTTGGATCGGAAAGTGTTTACAGATATTATAGGGATGGGACACCAGATATCGACCTTTTTTCCATCCAGACTAATTCACCAACTACCAACATATGTTGCTTGGGAACCAGACCCAGGGGCAGCAGCGATGGACGATTTCTCGCTGCATTGGGGGGGGGGGATTTGTTTTGCTATGCATTTTCCCCTTCTGCCTCATCAGGCGAGTCTTACAATAATTAAACAAGACACCGCAACGGGTACCATGGTTCCCAACAGTACAAAGATGGTCTCAGAACCCTGCATCTGGATCAACAACGGCCAAGAAGGTTGGCACACCCCGTGCGGGAAAGTATCCGTGTCATGACTGTATGAACTTGTTGATTTGCAGTTTCTGAACAGGCCATTTCTGGGATACGGACTCTCCGACAGGACGATCAATGCCATCTCAGCATCATGCAGGGAGTCCACGAGAAGACAGTACCTGACATATGTCAGGAAATGGGAAGTGTTCAGCACCAGGACAAACACTACATATGACTCAGCCACCAACACTGAAGTGCTGGAGTTCTGGCCACCCTTCATTTCGATGAAGGATTGAGTTACAGTGCCATTATTGTGCAAGGAGTGCCCTATTTAATATCTGGGCAGAGGGAGTGATCACCTGGCTATAGGATCACACCCACTAGTACCTAAACGAATGAGGGGTATTTGTACTCTATTTCCCCCAGGCCCAGATACACCTATATATGGGACATAGGTAGTACACCATGTTACGAGGATGGACACCAATATCGGGGCTCACTCTGGACAAACTAATATCCTAGATGGGAATGATTATGGCACTTGGATCAGCACAACGGGTCCAGTCCTTACACAAGCTAGAATAGGACGTCATGTCTGTCACAAATGGCAGATAACCTGCTACATACAGGGGTACTTAAACAAGACTGACCCGGTTCATTTGGCCAATATTAGAGTTCTGGCCTATCCTGCAGATAGTCGGCCCTGCATAGTGACACATATTTTCCAATATATAGTCACCAAGACACTTATGGGCACGGAGAGAGCTTTAAAATTAGCCATAAATGCCCTCACCTAAGGTCACAGTGCAAACCATATCCAGATGGTTCGGGTGGTATTACGTGTAGTGGTGGATACTAATGTTTCAAATCTCACTCCAACAGGGCTGCATCTACATCGGACGCTAGGATGATGGGAGTTCCTATGGACCGCATCCTTGCCACAGCGGGGTGGAGCAATGAACGCATTCAATGCTTTATAATAAACCCGTGGCCGATCCTGAGACGTTTGCAGGAAAAAATTAAGTTCTGTAAAATAAATTACCCAATGTGGGGCATATTATTTTAGGTATGAATAATACCTTTATTGTTTTTCAGCACAGTGTCGTGTGTGAAATACGTTCATCCTCCGTCCCAGAATGGCAGTGTGTGAGCATGGTCTCGTTCCAGGGCATGAAATCACAGAGCTTTGAAATCTTCACGTAGTCACTCACGTGACTCCGAAGTAAAATAGTAAGATTAAATGAGAACTTACCAGTTTGAAGTTTGATCTTTATTTTATGAGGAGTTACGATGAGGGATTACGTGCCCTCCGCTCCCAAAACCCTCTATTATAAAGTTCAACTGGTATGGAAGTTCTCTCTTATCTTACTATATTAGTCTACTCTGGTATCTGTGATTTCACACCACTGCTTTGAAGAATGTCGCGCATGCGTCCTGGCGGGGTCTTCACGTAATCCCTCATCGTAACTCCTCATAAAATAAAGATCAAACTTCAAACTGGTAAATTCTCATTTAATCTTACTATTAATTCTGATAAGTAGAAATACCACGGTATAATTTTAATATTTATTAGTTATTATATTAGTAGTGTAGTTAGTGTCATAATGATTAACTCTGATAAGTGAAAATACCACGGTATAATTTTAGTATTTATTAGTTATTTGTATTAGTAGTGTAGTTATACTAATTATTAGTATCCATGGGAGGGTTTCCGATCCACATCTTTCTCCAGCTTCCATCCAGTACTATCCAGTTCCATCCAATCCTGCAAAGTCCTGCAAAGTCAGTGTATTCAATGTTGAGGCATTCTCATGTCTTAATCTTCTGGGCAAAGTCCAGCGCTTCCACAGGGTTGGAGAAGAAATATTCCTTCTTGTTGTAAGTGACTCTTAGAGTAGCTGGGTAATTCAGGCCATATTTCAAGTTTTCCACCCCCCTCAGGAGACTTTTAGTCTCATTAAACGCTTTTCGTTTCCTGGAGACTTCTGCTGGATAATCTCGATAGATGCTGATCTTGTGTCCTTCAAATGCAAGATTTCTGTTTCTCGATGTTTTTTGCATTATCTCCTCCAAGACGTGGTCGTATTGTACTTGTATTATCATTTGTCTTGGGGGAGCATCTGATCTTGTCTGACACCTCATCACTCTGTGTGCTCGGGCTAGCAAAGGCTTTTGTTCCCGAGATAAAACATTTTGCAGTAAATTCGCAGTAAATTCTCGGGGATCTTTATCTTTCTCTCCCCCTTCAGGAAGACACGCAATTCTTAGGTTTTGTCTTCTCTGGCGACCTTCCAGTTCAGTACATTTCTCAGTTATATTGGTCAAAAAAATCCGTTAGACGTCCATTTTCTGTGATAAGCTTTGCTGTAGTCTGAGCACTTGTATCGGCTAGTTCTTCAAGGCTTTTTATGCCAGCCGTCTGTTGGTCCAGTGCCTTCTCCACAGGATTCAGCCTTTCCTCAAAATCAATTTTCACTTTTTTAATCTTATCATTCGTCTCCTTTGACATTTCAATCATCATTTCTGCGATTTCTTTCTTCAAATCATCCGATATTTTCTTAGTCTTAGTAATAATGTTGGTATTAATTTAAAGTTTCAAATCTTTCATTTCAGCATTCATCTGGTTTATTTCTTCCTTTAAACCAGCAATTTCGCGTGCAATAAAAGTTTTAAGTTCTTCACTTTCCGATTTTTTTGTCGTTTTTTTCATCACATCTTCTTGGGATAACGTCCTACCTGAGTCCGAGGCTTCAGTCAGGCCTTCCCCCGGTCTCTGCCTTATAGTTCGACTTTTCGGTTTTTCGGGTGGGCTGCGCTATGTAGCCATAACAAGTCGCGCGCCTGATGACGTCACTCACAGCAATCGGTGCAGAGACGGCAGGCAGCAGGCAGCAGGCAGGTCCGTTAATCCCCGTTTTTTCCCCCGTTTTTTACGAGGAGCTGGCTGGCGTTCACCTCTAGCCCTCCATAGCGCCACCGGAAGTCGCAACCTCCTAACATCCTATTCGCAGTTCACACTGCCAACCCGCTTTATGTCATTTGCAAATTTGATAGTGTTAGTTTTATCTAAATCATTAATATATATTGTAAATAGTTGCAGTCCCAGCACCGAGCCTTGCTGTACCCTACTAGTCACTGTCTGCCATTCTGACAGGGACCCGTTCACTCCTACTCTTTGTTTCCTGCCTGCCCACTAATTCTCCAGAACAAGGGGTCACAGTTTGAGGATAAGGGGGAAGTCTTTTAGTACCGAGATGAGAATTTTTTTTCACACAGAGAGTGATGAATCTGTGGAATTCTCTGCCACAGAAAGTAGTTGAAGCTAGTTCATTGGCTATATTTAGGAGGGAGTTGGATGTGGCCCTTGTGGCTAAAGGGATCAGGGGATATGGGGAGAAGGCAGGTACAGGATACTGAGTTGGATGATCAGCCATGATCATATTGAATGTCGGTGCAGGCTCGAAGGGCCGAATGGCCTACTCCTGCACCTATTTTCTATGTTTCTATGTTTCTATATAAAAGCGAGTTAGACAGAGCTCTAGGGGCTAGTGGAGTCAAGGGATATGGGGAGAAGGTAGGCACGGGTTATTGATAGGGGACGATCAGCCATGATCACAATGAATGGCGGTGCTGGCTCGAAGGGCCAAATGGCCTCCTCCTGCACCTATTTTCTATGTTTCTATTAGTCAAGCATGATTTCCCCTTCGTAAATCCATGCTGACTCGGACCGATCCTGTTACTGCTAACCAAATGTTCGGCTATTTCATCTTTTATAATTGACTCCAGCATCTTCCCCACCACTGATGTCAGGCTAACTGGTCTATAATTCCCTGTTTTCTCTCTACCAGAGGGGGAGGTGTTGCATTGCTTGTCAGAGAAGATATTACAGCAGTGCTTTGGCAGGATAGATTAGAGGGCTCGTCTAGGGAGGCTATTTGGGTGGAACTGAGAAGTGGGAACGGTGTAGCAACACTTTTAGGGGTGTATTATAGACCGCCAAATGGGGAGCGTGAATTGGAAGAGCAAATATGTAAGGAGATAGCAGATATTAGTAGTAAGCACAAGGTAGTGATTGTGGGAGAGTTCAATTTCCCAAAAATAGACTGGGAAACACATTCTGTAAATGGGCTGGATGGTTTGGAGTTTGTAAAATGTGTGCAGGATAGTTTTTTGCAGCAGTACATAGAGGTATCGACCAGAGAAGGGGCAATGCTGGACCTCCTGTTAGGAAATGAGGCAGGTCAGGTGACGGAGGTATGCGTTGGTGAGCACTTCGGAACCAGTGATCACAATACCATTAGTTTCAATATAATTATGGAGAGAGTCAGAACTGGACCTAGGGTAGAGATTTTTGATTGGAGAAAGGCTAACTTTGAGGGATGCGTAAGGATTTTAAAGGAGTGAATTGGGACACTTTGTTTCATGGGAAGGATGTAGAAGAGAAATGGAGGACATTTAAAGGGGAAATAGTAAGAGTACAGAATCTTTATGTCCCTGTTAGGTTGAAAGGAAATAGTAAAAATTGGAAAGAGCCATGGTTTTCAAGGGAAATTGGACACTTGTTTCCAAAAAAAATCTTGGAATTCTTGAGTCATAGACTTGCTAACAATATCTACAATAATTATAGGAGGCATGGAGTAAATGAGGTGCTAGAGGAGTATAAAGAATGTAAAAAGAATCTTAAGAAAGAAATTAGGAAGGCTAAAAGAAGATATGAGGTTGCTTTGGCAAGAAAGGTGAATGTAAACCCAAAGGGTTTCTACAGCTATATTAATAGCAAAAGGATAACGAGGGATAAAATTGGACCATTAGAGAACCAGAATGGACAGCTATCTGCAGAGCCAAAAGAGATGGGGGAGATATTGAACAATTTATTTTCTTCGGTATTCACCAAGGAGAAGGATATTGAACTCGGTGAGTTAAGGGGAAAGAGTAGAGTAGCTATGGAAACTATGAGATTCAAAGAGGAGGAAGTACTGACACTTTTGAAAAATATAAAAGTGGATAAGTCTCCAGGTCCTGACAGGATATTCCCTAGGACATTGAGGGAAGTTAGTGTAGAAATAGCAGGAGCTATGACAGAAATATTTCAAATGTCATTAGAAACGGGAATAGTGCCGGAGGATTGGCGTACTGCGCATTTTGTTCCATTGTTTAAAAAGGGTTCAAAGAATAAACCTAGCAATTATAGACCTATTAGTTTGACGTCAGTGGTGGGCAAATTAATGGAAAGGATACTTAGAGATAATATATATAAGCATCTGGATAAACAGGGTCTGATCAGGAACAGTCAACATGGATTTGTGCCGGGAAGGTCATGTTTGACAAACCTTCTTGAATTTTTTGAAGCGGTAACTAGGGAAATTGATGAGGGTAAAGCAGTTGATGTTGTCTATATGGATTTCAGTAAGGCCTTTGACAAGGTTCCCCATGGAAGGTTGGTTAAGAAGGTTCAATCTTTGGGTGTTAATGGCGGAGTAGCAAGATGGATTCAACAGTGGCTGAATGGGAGATGTCAGAGAGTAATGGTGGATGGCTGTTTGTCAGGTTGGAAGCCGGTGACCAGTGGGGTGCCTCAGGGATCTGTGTTGGGTCCACTGTTGTTTGTAATGTACATCAATGATCTGGATGATGGGGTGGAAAATTGGATAAGTAAGTATGCAGATGATACTAAGATAGGTGGTGTTGTGGATAATGAAGTAGATTTTTAAAGTCTACAGAGAGATTTGGGTCATTTGGAAAAGTGGGCTGAAAGATGGCAGATGGAGTTTAATGCTGATAAGTGTGAAGTGCTACATCTTGGCAGGACAAATCAAAATAGGACGTACATGGTAAATGGTAGGGAATTGAGGAATGCTGTGGAACAGAGGGATCTAGGAATAACTGTTCATAGTTCCCTGAAGGTGGAATCGCCTGTAGATAGGGTGGTAAAGAAAGCCTTTGGTGTGCTGGCCTTTATAAATCAGAGCATTGAATATAGGAGTAGGGAAGTAATGTTAAAATTGTACAAGGCATTGGTAAGACCAATTCTGGAGTATGGTGTACAATTTTGGTCGCCTAGTTATAGGAAGGATGTCAACAAAATAGAGAGAGTACAGAGGAGATTTACTAGAATGTTGCCAGGGTTCCAGCAACTATGTTACAGAGAAAGGTTGAACAAGTTAGGTCTTTATTCTTTGGAGCGCAGAAGGTTAAGGGGGGACTTGATTGAGGTCTTTAAAATGATGAAAGGGATAGACAGAGTTGACGTGGATACGTTTTTCCCATTGAGGGTAGGGAAGATTCAAACAAGAGGGCATGACATGAGAATTAAGGGACAGAGGTTTCGGGGTAACGTGAGGGGGAACTTCTTTACTCAGAGGGTGGTGGCTGTGTGGAATCAGCTTCCAGCAGAAGTGGTGGAGGCAGGATCGATTTTAACATTTAAGAGTAAAGTGGATAGGTATATGGACGTGAAGGGAATGGAGGGGTATGGTCTGAGTGCAGGTAGATGGGACTAGGGGAAAACAAATGGTCGGCACGGACTGGAAGGGCCGAGAGGGCCTGTTTCCGTGCTGTAATTGTTATATGGTTATATGGTTATATGGTTACCGCCTTTCTTAAAAAGTGGAATAACATTAGCTTAAGTGGAATAACATTAGATTTAGTAGGTGGATGATTTGTTGGTTTGTTCCACAAGTGAGAAGCAATGTGAGAGAGAGAGACATTGTAATTATCTTGGAAAAGATGGCACAGTAGGTCATAATGTATCATGGAAGAAGTTGTTGTTTTGTCAGCAGCAGGTAGAATATTTTGGACGAGTAATATCTAAAGAAGTAAAAGCTATAGCGCAGGATCAAATTGAAGCGATAATTGAAGTTCCCAAACCTCAGACAGTAGAACAGACGATGATGACCTTGGGAATGGCAGGATATAGTTCAGACTAGATTGGGAAGTATGTTGAAATTGTGATGCCATTAAGAAAAATAATGAAGGAAGAAGGACACACAAGTCTGAGAAATGTTTTACAGTCAGAGCCTTTGAATGAAGGACAAAAAGGTTTTGCTTGTGGATGTTTCTTGTTAAAGGGATCATAATAGCAAGTATGCAGGGTTTGAAGTGTTGCATCAGGATGAATTAGACTTTAAGGTAATCAAATTGGAAGCTTGCCTGCAATCTTGCTTAGCTCAATTGGCAGAAATTAAGGCTTTAAGGGCAGCATATGTACATGGAGTCTGGCACATGTTTCGAGCAGTAGGGAAACAAAAAGGCTTTGAGAAAAGCAACAGAGACCCCATGCAAAGTTAGCAGTGTCCCCCTATGAAATGTTGTTTGGGTTACCTTATTTGGGAAAGATAGAAGGAATACCCACCAATGAGGGCAGTGATGTATTCCTAAGGAACTATTTACTGGCAGTATCTCGTTCCCTTACAGAATTAAAAGCTAAAGGACTATTGGCTCAAAGCCCACCACTCGACTTTCCAATACATGCTGTAAAGGCCGGCGACTGGATACTGGTCAAGAATTGGAAGGAGGAGAAACTCCAGCCCCAGTGGACCGGCCCATACCTAGTATTACTGACAACCGAGACAGCAGTACGAACAAAAGAAAAAGGGTGGACCCACGCAATCCGGGTTAAAGGACCCGTTGATCCACCCGCTCCTGATAAAGAGGAACAGTGGATGGTGAAGCCAGGAAATAAGCCCCTAACATTAACTTTAAAAAAAATATTAAATGTATAACTAGCAGTATGTAAGGGGCATTTGTGGTATTGTTTGCTCTGCATGTAATTATGGTAAAAAGTATTAATAAATGTGATAAATGTTATCATCCTATCAGATACGGAGGGTGGACAACCAGATCATTTACCTATCATTCCCATGTGAACGATGCTTGCTATAACCTGAGGACTAGAACTATTTGTGAGGACGGGGGAAAAGAAGTATTATATGGTAGGGAATAGGGGATATGTAGGGAGGTTTGGGTACGTTACCTGCCCGAACGGGAAGAGATGGGTTTGTATGACTAGGACAGGGCAGTTAGGTCTCCCTTTCCAGGCCTTAAGATGGACATTAGATAAAATACAGGAGGAAGTAATAACAAAGTTAACGGAAGTAGTAGTCACCAAGCCTCCCCCTCCCCCACCTACTCAGCCTCAATTGCACCAGACACTGTACGAAGAAATAAAGAAGCAGATTGAGATCCCTGAAGGAGGAAAAAAACCTGTTTGTGGACTTGGCCCTCTGGATAGCTGGAATCCTGAATGTGACTAACTGTTGGGTCTGTGGCAGACCACTGATGAGCTCACGTTGGCTGTGGAGAGGATCCATTGTTGAAGTATGGGACCTGATGGAGTGGAACCTGACAGTTGGACAAGACCGAGATCCCCAGGCATGGGTCCTGACAGACGCTCCGGTTGGGACTGAGTGTATCGCTAGGCCCTGGGCAAAGGATGCCGTCCTAGTAGGCAGCAGCCCCTGCCAGCGCATCGTCACCCAGTGGCCAAATCAGTCCCGAGTGTGGTGGCCAGAGGAGCCTAAATGGTATCCAACTAAGAAAGACGGGAGAAACTGCACTATCTGGATGAAGACCGATGGAATGGAATTGACTGGACTATGGAACTGCACCGGGAACAACCCTTATCAAGGAATCCCGGTGTTGCGAGACATATGGAACAAGGTTATCTCTAGTGGACCGGCCCCTGAAGGACTGTTATGGATATGCGGACACAAGGCATACTCGGTGTTACCGACAAATTGGAGCGGGACTTGCTTTATTGGACTGGTGCAACCGGGATTTTTCCTGTTAAACACCGAAGAAGGGCGGTCACTAGGAACACCTGTATTTGACGACCTATATCGGAAGAAGAGGAAAATAGACATTGGAGAATGGGAAGATGATGAATGGCAACCCGCAAGAATCATCTCATACTATGGACCAGCCACTTGGGCACAGGATGGATCCTGGGGCTACCGAACCCCGGTATACATGTTAAACCGGATCATAAGACTTCAGGCAGTACTGCAGGTAATTACCAACCAAACTGCGGGGGCACTGGAGATGCTGGCAAAGCAGCAGACACAGATGAGAGCAGCAATATACCAGAACCGGTTGGCCCTAGATTACCTCCTGGCAGAAGAAGGAGGGGTATGCGGAAAATTCAACCTCTCTAATTGCTGCCTAAACATCGATGACAATGGACAGGCAGTGATGGACATATCAGAAGGAATCCGTAAGTTGGCACATGTCCCAATACAAAAGTGCAATTTGATTATGGGAACCCGATGGTGGGATTCCGTCCTCGTAGGAACATGGTGGAGAACGGTGGGACTCGTGTTTCTATGTGCAGTGGCTGGACTGATCTTTATCCCCTGTTGCATCCCTTGTTTTATGGAACTTATTACAAGGAGTATAAGTCAGATGCAGGCTGTAGTCATGCCTATGGGAGAGAAAGGGGAAATACAGAAAATAATGATAATGCGACCAGGGAAGGTCCAGGATCTACAGGAAAAGTAGATTAGGACAATCTTACTTCAATTTGAACTGAAGGAGCTTGAAATTGAGGGTTAATCAATAGATGCATAGCAAAAGAAAAAGGGAGGATTGTGAGGGATAAAGTGATTAAACCCCACTATTGTAAGGGGCTTTATAGAGGATTCAAACCGATAGGGGCCAGGGAGAGGGTTCTGACACAGCTGTTTATAAAAGTTACCAGACCCATCCTTGAGTAAGAAGTAATAGCATTGTATAGCGGTAGAAGGGAGTGATGTAGATAGATCCCTATCAGTAGAATGGAGTGGTAGATGGGACCCTTGTCACTATAGCTTAGCTTTAGTGCTGATATAGGAGAACTGAGAGAGTTCACTTGGAGGTGAGTAAAAGTAGGATAGGTCATGAACAACTGAGCATGCTTAATAAAATAAATGAATATTACAACACACCCCTGGTCAAGAAACTGCTCATTACCATGGACATGCGATGTATGATGTGGGAGGTACTGGGGGGACGTACCTACAGGTTGTCCACCTCAGTGTCTGATTGGAGCGGGTCAAAGGAGGGGAGGTTGGATGTAGAAGTATGTGTTTAAAGGGGGTTTACCCTTCTGACTTTGGTGTGTCTCAACTTGGAGAGGCACCCGGCTCTGCAGACTCGAAAATAAAGAATCTCTTGCTTCCACGATTTAGTCTTTGAGCAGTGATTGTGAGCACATCGCATATCTCACAAACTGGGGGCTCATCTGCGATCGCCACTCCGGGTGCTCGGTGGAGGCAAAGAAGGAAGGGAAGGTGCACCCTGCTGATTTCAGTAGTCTCTGACCTCCTTGCTTGCCATCAGCGGTTTGAGCGAGTGAAATTCGGGCAAAAGACTCAGGAAGCAAGAGGGAGTGTCAGATAAATAAACAAGGGACGGTCGAGCGATTCTTGTGCACAAGACCCGGGTAAGAAAACTGACTATTAAGTATTGCCTGGGGGACCGGTGCTCTGTCGGACGGGATAGTCCGAAAAGATAAAGATAACCGGAACGGGAAAAGTAAGAGTCCGGGGGGAAACAGGACAAGGCTCACACTGGTGAAGAGCCGCACATTCTGCCTGATAGTCCATTGGGGCGAATGTGGCAATCTTGGGGAGAAGGAAGCCCCGGGGGTAAAAGATAAGGAGACTCTGATTAAGTTCTGTTATTTTGATTAACCAAAGGAACCAATGAGGGGTAGTTCAGTCTGGTGGCACTGGGCTGTACAGAATATTCAGAGTATCTAAGCAAAATCTAAGGAAAATCACAGTGCCAAATGTTTTGAGTACGAAAAGTTAAAAAGAAAGGAGAAGCACATGAAAGACCTGGGTGTGATGGTACACCAGTCATTGAAAGTAGGCATGCAGGTGCAGCAGGCTGTGAAGAAAGCGAATGGTATGTTGGCATTCATAGCAAAAGGATTTGAGTACAAGAGCAGGAATCTCTTGCTTCCACGATTTAGTCTTTGAGTAGTGATTGTGAGCACATCACATATCTCACAGTGATTTCTGCGTTTACAGTAATGGCAATTTTTTCCAAAGGCAGGACATTGTTCACGAATGCCAACATGCGAACCTCCACAGTTCCCACATTTATTGATCCAGCATTGGATCTGCAGAGCACTTCTGAAGCCTGGCGCTGAGCCCGGTAAAAGTTCATCTCGCACCTTGTCATTGAGAATAACATAAACCAGTCTCAGGGGCGGAACACCCGGGGGGGGGGGGGGGGGGGGGGGGGGGCAGAGGGGACACATCCCCTTCATGTTTGTCACAAATGAGACTTTCATACAGGTTGTGGAATTCGCATCGGCTAGCGATGTGTTTTAAAGAACTGATATAGGCTTTGACTGGTTCACTTTACCACTGGCTGCACGCAAAATATCTGTGGCACTCCATTCCGAGATTGGTGCGTAACTCACACAGTTGTCTGAACTTGTTCAGTAGGCAGACGGGATCGTCTATAGATTCCGCAGGGATGACCTGAACACCCGCGGGATTGACCTGAGCTGGAGCGTGGTGGAATCAGCTTCTGTACCAGCGAAATTGATGAGAATAGATGCACGAATGTCTGGCACCACAGCTTGATGTGCTGCACGGATATACGCGGTGAAATCCCCTTCCAAGATGCTCCAACACTCAGCGAGGTCGCCATCAAACACAAGCGGGTCAGGCTTACGAAGCGAAGCAACCAATAACAAACAGAATTTAAAAAAACTGAAACAAACTGGAACCAAGCTAGGCGAGTGAGGGTTCCAAACGCTCTGACACCATGTTGTGTAATGATACCCATACAGGAGTCTTTATTGTAACACAAGAGGAGGAAACATTACATGCGATCGTCTCCGTAGCCAGCATCAAGTGTGACCGTGAGATGGTGCCGTTATCAATAGTCCGCGGTAGGGATGAAGATCCCGACCGCACTACAGATGGAATGTGCAGCATAAATAATAAAACCCCGGTCTCACGGTGCGAGTTGACCCACGAGTGACCCCGAGTTGTCACTCGCAGTAATCACGTACACTAAACGTAGCAGGAATGTCGGAACTCTTGCGAGCAACTTAGCGACTCGTGGCAGGTACCCGTGAAACTTGGTAACTCGTGAAAAAAATCAAACATGTTTGATTTTTTCCACGAGTCAAATTTACAGTTCAAGTTAAAAATTGAAACATTTATAACGTGGTGGCCCGTGCGTTTACCTTAGTGATTCGTGAGTCTACCGTGAGAACTCTTTTAACTCAGCGGGCAGGCAGCATCTCTGGAGAGAAGGAATGGGTGACGGGATGACATTTCCAAATTTCTCCAGCCCCATGTGTTCACTTTTTTCAACTAGCATCTGCCCTTTCTTGTGTATGACATTATTCATATCTACAGTGCCTTGTGTCTTGGCAATTCATGATTCACACACACATAATGCTGGGGTAACACACACACACACACACACACACACACACACACACACACACACACACACACACACACACACACACACACACACACACACACACACACACACACAATGCTGGGGTAACTCACACACACACACACACAATGCTGGGGTAACTCACACACACACACACAATGCTGGAGTAACTCACACACTCACACACACAAACAATGCTGGAGTAAATCTCACACACACACAATTCTGGAGTAACTCAGCGGGACAAGCAGCATCTCCAGAGAGAAGGAATGATGATGTCTCGGGTCAAGACCCTTCCTTAGACCACTACCCAGAGATGCTGCCTGTCCCGCTGAGTTACTCCAGCATTTCGTCTATCTTTAAACCAGCATCTGGACTTCCTTCCCACATAATAACCAATGAGATTCCCCACTAAACTTCCGTGTCCTCATTGTTCCCCTCTCTGTCTTCCCCAGACCTGTGTATATGTATATGTGTATGTGTATATGTATATGTGTATGTGTATATATATTTTGCGTGGTTCCTGGGTTGCCTACTGCTGGGTAACTCAGCGAAATATCATCCCACTGCATTTCAAATCTAAATCTCTCTAAATATATATGTGTGTGTGTATGTGTGTGTGTGTGTGTCTCTCTGTGTGCGTGTGTGTGTGTGTGTGTGTGTGTGTGTGTGTGTGTGTATTTGTGCGTGTGTGTGCGTGTGTCTCTGTGTGTGTGTGTGTGTGTGTGTGTGTGTGTGTGTGTGTGTGTGTGTGTGTGTGTGTATCTGCTGTCGGGTCCCGGCGGCCGCTCAAAGTCAGTCACCCGAGCTGCTTCCTTCCTCGGAAGTGGCGGCCAGTTCTGCTGTCCGTGCCCGGAGCGCTGCGGCAGCCACCCAAGCTAATTCACTCCCTGGCCACAATAAAACCATATAGCAATGACAGCATGGAAACAGGCCATCTCTGCCCTTTTACTCCGTGCCGTTTACTGTCACCTAGTCCCATCTACCTGCACTCAGACTGGAGCGTGGCAAGTGGGTTACTGACCCCAATCCCCTCCTTCACAACGCCAGACTCCCCAAATACTATGAAATGAGCTCTCCCCCCACCCCGGGAAATACAATATTTAAAAACATAAAGCACCAAGAAATGCATTTACCACGTTATTGGTTACTGGAGGGTGCGCATTTTCCCTTTGTAAGTCATATCAATAGATGCGCCCGCGCTGAAACTCAAAGCCACAGGATGGAGATGTATTTTAACATTGTTGCTTTATTAAAACATACCTTAATTCACGGTTGGCTGAAGAGTAACGAGAGAGGAACTTGGTAACTCGGAGGAGGAACTTGGAACATCGCAGCAACGACATACCCGTGGGTACTCGGTTAAACACTTGAACATAAACATGAAGTCCCGTACACAACCACGAGTCTTTCACTCAGGGTACCTCGTGGGTCAACTCACACTGTGAGACAGGGCCATTAAGTATGGTGCTAGATATAGTAAAGGTAGGCTTAATCGACAGAGATTGAGGGGGTGAAAAGGGAGAGAGGGAGAGAGGGGGATGGAAGGTGGAAAGAGGAGAATGTGGGAGACAGTAGGAGATAGCCATCAGGCTATTAAACTTGGCTCGAACAAAACTCTGAACATTAATACCCCTCCATCTGTTATTTGTACTTTATTAATGTATTAATTAATGTGTTTATTTACGTATATAATTGTAGTCAATGCCTACTATGTGCTATGCAAAGAAAGAATTTCATTGTCCTGTCAGGGACACATGACAATAAACTCTTTTGACTTTAACTTTGAGAAAGGGGCAGAGAGACAGGGGAGGGAGAGGTGGGGAGAGTGGGAGAGAGGCGGAAGGGGAGAGAGGAGATGAGGGAGAGGGAAGAGGAGGGGGAGAGAGAGGGTAGAGAAGCGGACAGAGAGGGGAAGAGTGAGGGAGGGAGAGTGGGGAGGGAGGGGGAGCGGAGAGGGCGGAGAGAGAGAGGGGAGAGGGGGAAGAGGGGGGTTGGGAGAGGGGGAAGAGCAGGGGTGGATTGGCGAGGAGAGGAGAAGGGGGGTGTTAGAGCGGGAGAGGGGGGAGGAAGGCGGAGAGGGGGGAGGAAGGGAGAGAGGGGGGGAGAGAGGGGGGGAGAGAGGGGGGGAGAGAGGGGGGGAGAGAGGGGGGGGAGAGAGGGGGGGGGGGGGAGGGGGGGGGGGAGAGAGGGGGGAGGGGGAGAGGGGGGGAGAGGGGGGAGGAAGGGGAAGAGAGGTGAAGGGGGGAAAAGGGGGAGAGAGGGGGAGGAAGGGGGGAAAGGGGGAGAGAGGGGGAGGAAGGGAGAGAGGAGGGGGAGGAGGAAGGGGGAGAGAGGGGGAGGAAGGGGGGAGAGAGGGGGGAGAGGGGAGGAAGGGGAAGAGAGGGGGAGGAAGGGGGGGAGAGGGGGAGGAAGGGAGGCAGAGGGGGAGGAAGGGTGAGGGGGGGAAGGGGGGGAGGGGGAGGAAAGGGGGGGGAGGGGGAGGAAGGGGGGGGAGGAAGGGGGGGAGGAAGGGGGGGGGAGAGGGGGATGAAGGAGGAGGGGAGGAAAGGGGGCAGGGGAGGAAGGGGGGAGAGGGGGAGGAAGGGGGAGAGGGGGAGGAAGAGAGAGGGGGAGGAAGGGGGGGAGTGGGGGGAGGAAGGGTGGAGAGGGGGAGGAATGGGGGAGAGGGGGAGGAGTGATTGGGTGAGAAAAGGAGCAGATGGGGAGGGAGATGGCGGAGATAGATGGGGGTGAGAGCATAAAAAGTGGGAGAGAGAGGGGGAAGTTTGAAAAAGAAGGATGGAGGAGAAGGGGAGGATAGAGAGGGAGAAGAGAGGTAGAGAGATGGAGGGGGAGAGAAGGAGAGAGAAGGTGAGAAGGGGGTGTTTGAGGGAAGACAGCGGGTGGGAGGGAGGAGGCATGGGAGGTGAGAGTGTGAGAGAGAGGGGTACAGAATAGGGAGAGAGGGAGATGAGAAAGGGGGAAAGAGAGGAGAAGTGGCGAGAGTGGTGTGAGAGGAGAGAAGGAAATGGAGTGAGGCAGCGGGAGGGAGGTAGAGGGCAGCAAAGGGAGAGAATAGGGAGATGAGGAGCAGGGGAGAGGGGAGAGAGAGATGGGTAGAGAGTGTGGGGAGAGATGCGGGAGGAGAAGGAAGAGATGGGAGAGAGGGGTATTCAGAAGTGGACAGAGAGGGGGTGAGAGAGGTGGGGGAGAGGGAGGTGGGGAGAGGGAAAGGTGTGAGAGTTGGAGAGCGATAGAGAAAGAAGGGGAGAGGAGCAGAGAGAGGGAGAGAGGGGGGAAAGGAGAGGGGGAGAGGCGGAGAGGGGAAGTGAGGGTGGCGCAGTGGGGGGAGAGGGAGGCTAGTGGGGAGAGAGGGGGAGAGCAGGGTGGTGGAGGGGAGGGAAGGCACAGGGAGGAGAGTAGGAGGGTGTTCTAGTTGGAGAGAGATGAGGAGTGGAGTGTGAGGGGGAGGGAGAGGTGGAGAAGGAGGATGGGGGAGAGAGGGGAGAGGGTAGGAGAGAGGGGGAGAGGGGAGGGGAGAGTGGAGGGGAGGAGAGGGGGATGAGAGAGGGGGCAGTGTAGTGGGAGAGGGAGGGTAGTCAGAAGTGGACAGAAAGGGGAATAGCAGGGGAGAGGGGGAGAGAGTTGGGACGGGGAGGGGAGGGAGAAGGTGGGAGAGAGGGGTGGGACTGAGATGCTGGAGAGTGGATGACAGAGAGGGGAGAGAGGGGGAGGTGAGAGAGAAGGGAGAGAGGGGGAGCGGAGGGAGAAGGTGGAGAGAGGAGTGTGGTGAGTAGGGTGAGCAGGGAGGAGAGTGGGGAGAGCGGGGAAAGTGGTAAGAAAGTGCGGGGAGAGGGGGAGATCCGGAAGTGGCGGCGCTGCGTGGCAGCTGCGGCTCACCTGCAGTCCGTCTGTTTTATCTTTTTTTTTGTCCTTTTGTGTCTGTTTTTAGTTAGAATTTTTGGTTTATTAGGCTGTGTTTGTGTGGGGGGGAGGGTGGGAGAAACAAGGTTTTAGTCTCTCCCTTCGGGGGGATGCGACCTTTTCTTGTCGTGTCCCCCGTCACCGTCTCCGTCTGTGCTGAGGCCTAATGGCGGAGCTGGTGGCCTCGGAGCTGTGGCGAGCGTTCAGAGCTCCGGTGTTCCAGCGGCGGCGCGGCGGCCCGGCTTCGGCGCTCCAGCAGTTGCTCCAGCGGGTGTTCCAGCAGCGGCCCGGCATTGGCGCTCCGGCGGCTCCAGCGGGTGTTCCAGCAGCGGCCCGGCTTCGGCGCTCCGGCGGGTGTTCCAGCAGCGGCCCGGCATTGGCGCTCCGGCGGCTCTCCAGCGGGTGTCCCGGCGGCGGCCCGGCTTCGGCGCTCCGGCGGCTCTCCGGCGGCTCTCCAGCGGTGCTCCAGCGGCGGCCCGGCATTGGCGCTCCGGCGGCTCTCCGGCGGCTCTCCAGCGGTGCTCCAGCGGCGGCCCGGCATTGGCGCTCCGGCGGCTCCGGCGGCTCTCCAGCGGCTCTCCGGCGGGTGTGCCAGCGGCGGCCCGGCTTCGGCGCTCCGGCGGCTCCGGCGTTCCCGTGGTCGATCCTGACTGGGGGCTGTGGTGGTGTTCCGGCGTTCTGGCGGCGGCGGCGGTGGCGGCCTGGCTTCGGAGGCTCGGCCGCGGGCCTGGTGGACGATGACATCGAAGGCCTGGATTGCCTCAGTACAGAGGGGGAACAAGTAGGGGAAAATGACAAAGACCTTAAGACTTTTGCCTTCCACCACAGTGAGGAGGTGCTTGGTGAACTCACTGTGGTGGATGTTAAATTATGTGTTTATTGTGTGTTTTGTTTTAATTTATTACATGTTATGACTGCAAGGTAACAAATTTCGTTCAGACTGAAAGGTCTGAATGACAATAAAGGAATCTGAATCTGAATCTGATCTGAATCTGAGATGGAGAAGTAAAGGATAGATAGTGGAGAGAGTGGTAGAGAGAGAGATAGTGGTGAGAGGTGAAGTGCGAAAATGGGAGAGAGGAAGGGAGAAGAAGGTGGAGTGTGATAGAGAGGGTTTGAGAAAGGGGGAGACGGGAGAGAGTGGTGGGGAGAGTGGGAAGGTGAGAGAGGGAGACAATAGACAATAGGTGCAGGAGTAGGCCATTTGGCCCTTCGAGCCAGCACCGCCATTCACATGGCTGATCATCCATAATCAGTACGCCGTTCCTGCCTTCTCCCCATATCCCCAGACACTATCTTTAAGAGCTGTATCTCTCTTGAAAGCATCCTGTGAATTGGCCACCACTGCACCACTGCAGAGATTTCCACAAACTCACAACTCTCTGGGTGAAAAACTGTTTCCTCATCTCCGTTCTAAATGGCTTACCCCTTATTCTTAAACTGTGGCCCCTAGTTCTGTACTCCCCCAACACCGGGAACATGTTTCTTGCCTCGAGCATGTCCAATCCCTTAATAATCTTATATGTTTCAATAAGATCCCGTCTTATCCTTTGGGGACCAAAACTGCACACAATACTCCAGGTGTGGTCGCACTAGGGCCCCGCACAACTGCAGAATGACCACTTTGCTCCTGTACTCAACTCCTCTTGTTATCTTTTTCTTTATCACTTTAATGTCAGTGCAGCGGTGCATACAACAACATTCAGGCTCATTGCCTGAGCGGAGCTCAAATGTACAAGATAAAATAGGCCAACATGCCATTAGGTTTCTTCACTGCCTGATGTACCTGCATGCTTACTTTCAATGACGAGGGGGAGGCAGGA
Organism: Okamejei kenojei; assembly: GCA_035221665.1. Taxonomy (NCBI): domain Eukaryota; kingdom Metazoa; phylum Chordata; class Chondrichthyes; order Rajiformes; family Rajidae; genus Okamejei; species Okamejei kenojei. The sequence goes on from CM069149.1 coordinate 262,981, forward strand.
GGGAGTGGGTGGAGAGAGGGGGAGAGATGGGGAGCGTGAGGGGATAGAGTTCAAGAGAGAGGGGAAGAGGGTGTGAGGGAGGAGAGGGAGAGAGAGGGGAGTGGGGCAGAGAGTGGTGTGAGAGGGCGGAGGGGAGGTGGAGAGGGGGGGGAGAGCATGGGGAGTGAGAAGATAGTGGATAGGGAATAGGAGGGGGGAGCGAGGAGGGGGGTCTGGTGGAGAGAGGGAGGAGAGCGGGGGAGAGGATGGCAGAGAGGGGGAGGGTGGGGGAAAAGGGAGGGGGAAAAGCAGGGAGGAGGAAAAGGGGAAAGGGTGGAGATGGGTGGAGATAGGAGAGAGAGATAGGGGAAAGAGAGAGAGGGGGAGAGGGAGAGAGTGGATGAGGGGGAGAGGAGGGAGAGAGAGAGGAGGAGGCGGAGAGAGGAGGGGAGGGTGAGAGAGGAGGGGGAATGGGAAAGAGAGTGGTATGGGGGGAGCAGGAAGGGGGCTGAGATGGTTGGAGAGATGGGGTAGAGGGGAGAGAGAGGGGGGAGGGGAGGGTGTTAGAGCGGGAGAGAGTGTAGGGAGCAAGTGGGGAGAAAGGGAGTGGGGGAGGGGTGTGTGTGAGAGGGGGAGAGAAAGTCGGGATAGGTGAGCAGAGAGAGGTGTGCTGAGAGAAAGGTGGGGAGTGAGGGGAAGGGGAGAGAGGAGGACATGAGCGAGGGGGGAGAGGGTAGCCAGACAAAGCAGTAGCAGGCAAAGTGGGTGCAAGAGGGGGAGAGAAAGGGAGAAGGTGAGTGGGGGTGAGGGGGAGAAAGAGGGGAGAGAATGGAAGGGAGGGTGGGGTGATAGAAGCAGACAGATGGGGAGGAGGAGGGGAGGAGAGAGGGGAGAGTGGGAGAGGGAGCGGGGGGGAGAGCAGGGAGAGAGAGCGGGGAGAGGGGGAGATAGGGGTTGTGTGATAGGGATAGTGAGATGTGGAAAGAGAGAGGGGTGAGAGGTGGATAGCGGAAGGGTTGAAGAGTGAGAATGAGAGGTCAGGGGGAGAGAGTAGGGGAATCCAGAACCAGAGTACACAGTTTTAAGATAAGGAGGGAAAGATTTAATTGGAAGCAGAGGGGTACGTTTATACGTAGTGGGTGGTGGGTGTACGGAACAAGCAGCTGGAGGAAGTAATTGAGGTAGGAACTATCCCAACATTTGGACAGATATAGGGATAGGATAAGGTCCGAGGAATACGGGCCAAATGTACGCGGGATCAGCATAGACGGGTCGGCATAGAGGGCTTGGGCTGAAGAGCCTCCTTCCATGCCATGGGACTGAAGTTGATGAAAGGTCAATAAATGGCGAAACCTTTAACATTGACGTCCAGGAGGATCTTGGGGTCAAAGTCCACAGCTCCTGAAACATAGCAACACAAGTGGTCAGATAGAAACATAGAAACATAGAAATTAGGTGCAGGAGTAGGCCATTCGAGCCTGCACCGCCATTCAATATGATCATGGCTGATCATCCAACACAGTATCCCATACCTGCCTTCTCTCCATACCCTCTGATCCCCTTAGCCACAAGGGCCACATCTAACTCCCTCTTAAATATAGCCAATGAACTGGCCTCCACTACCCTCTGTGGCAGAGAGTTCCAGAGACTCACCACTCTCTGTGTGAAAAAAGTCCTTCTCTTCTCGGTCCTAAAGGATTTCCCCCTGATCCTTAAGCTATGACCCCTTGTCCTGGACCTCCCCAACATCGGGAACAATCTTCCTGCATCTAGCCTGTCCAACCCCTTAAGAATTTTGTAAGTTTCTATAAGATCCCCTCTCAATCTCCTAAATTCTAGAGAGTATAAACCGAGTCTATCCAGTCTTTCTTCATAAGGCAGTCCTGACATCCCAGGAATCAGTCTGGTGAACCTTCTCTGCACTCCCTCTATGGCAGATTTGGAGACCAGAACTGTACGTAATACTCCAGGTGTGGTCTCACCAAGGCCCTATAAAAGTGAAGTAGAACCTCCCTGCTCCTATACTCAAATCCTTTTGCTATGAAAGCTAACATACCATTCGCTTTCTTCACTGCCTGCTGCACCTGCATGCCTACTTTCAATGACTGGTGTACCATGACACCCAGGTCGCGCTGCATCTCCCCTTTTCCTAATCGGCCACCATTTAGGTAATAGTCTGCTTTCCTGTTTTTGCCACCAAAGTGGATAACCTCACATTTATCCACATTATACTGCATCTGCCAAACATTTGCCCAGCTTATCCAAGTCACCTTGCAGTCTCCTGGCATCCTCCTCACAGCTAACACTGCCCTCCAGCTTAGTGTCATCCGCAAACTTGGAGATATTGCCTTAAATTCCCTCATCCAGATCATTAATGTATAATGTAAATAGCTGGGGTCCCAGCACTGAGCCCTGCGGGACCCCACTAGTCACTGCCTGCCATTGTGAAAAAGACCCGTTTACTTCTACACTTTGCTTCCTGTTTGCCAGCCAGTACTCTATCCACATCAATACTGAACCCCCAATGCCGTATGCTTTAAGTTTGTAGATAAAGGAGTCTGATTCCTTCATTGGTCTGGTTCCTTCATCAGTCAGGGCAGTGAGTACAAGAGTCAGGAAGTCACGATGCAGCTTAATAGGACTGGAGTGGAGTGTTGCATGAAGTTCTAGTCTCCCTGTTACAAGAAGGAACCGCAAAGTAACTCACAGCATCTCTGGAGGGGATGAATGGGTGACGTTTTGGGTCAAGATTTTTCTTCAAACCTTCTACTGGTCTGAAGAAGAGTCACGACCTGAAACATCATCCGTTCCTTCTCTCCAGAGAAACTGCCTTTCCCGCTGAGTTACTCCAGTATTTTGTGTTTACCAGAATGCTGCTTGGATTAGAGGATGTCAGCTTCAGGAGGACATTGGAGAGGGTGCAGAGTATGTTTACCACAGCACTGCCTAGATTAGAGGGTTTCAGCTGCAGGGACAGGTCGGACAGACTGGGACTGTTTACTCTGGAACATTGGGAGGCCTTCTCTACCTCCGCTCCTCTCCCCCTCCCCTTCTGTGACATCCCCTCCCATGGTGCTCCCCCCGCTCCCCTCCCTCCCACGGTGCTCCCCTCCCTCACTGGGGGTGGTGGGGGAGTAAAGGGGGGGGGGGGGCAGGAGATAGTTGAAGGGGGTGGGGGAGGGAGCTGTGATCTCATCACCACCCACAAACAAAGATTGTTTGTGAGAGAGGACAGGTCATTTTGGGACGGGTCAGATTATTAACCCATCCCCCACACATTGTCTACTCAGGGAGGGGGGAGAGGGAGGAGGGAGGGGAAGAGTAGGGGGGGGGGACAGGGAGAGATATAACTGGTTATGGACTTAGTGAGAACGATTGTGCTCCTTGCTGTCACCTCGTGGGTCTTGGTCAGTGGACAAGATGGCAAAGGTATTGAACTGAGAGCGCGGTGTGAAGGACCGAGTGGAGGAGGGCGATCATGGAGACAGGGAGGGTGTCACAGAGAAGGGGAGGGGGTCACTGGGGCTGGGGGGAAGTGCCACTGAAATGGGGCAGGAGGGGTGAGGGGGTGGCAGAGTCCAGGAGAGGGTGATAGACGGGGAGGGAGGGAGGGAGGGTTAATAGTTGAGGATAGTTATAGAAACATGGAAAATAGGTGCAGGAGTAGGCCATTCGGCCCTTTGGGCCTGCATCACCATTCAATACGACCATGGCTGATCATCCAACTCAGTATCCTGTACCTGCCTTCTCTCCATACCCCCTGATCCCTTTAGCCACAAGGGCCACATCTAACTCCCTCTTAAATATAGCCAATGAACTGGCCTCAACTACCTTCTGTGGCAGAGAATTCCAGAGACTCACCACTCTCGGTTTGAAAAATGTTTTCCTCATAACAAGAGGATTTCAGTATAGGAGTAAAGAAGTTCTTCTGCAGTTGTATAGGGCTCTGGTGAGACCACATCTGGAGTATTGTGTACAGTTTTGGTCTCCTAATTTGAGGAAGAACATCCTTGCAGCGTAGGTTCACGAGATTGATCCCTGGGATGGCGGGTCTGTCATATGAGGAAAGATTGAAAAGACTAGGTTTGTATTCACTGGGGTTTAGAAGGATGAGGGGAATCTTATAGAAATATATATTATTATAAAAGGACTGGACAAGCTAGATGCAGGAAAAATGTTCCCAATGTTGGGTGAGTCCAGAACCAGGGGCCACAGTCTTAGAATAAAGGGGAGGTCATTTAAGACTGAGCTGAGAATAAGCGTTTTCACTCTGAGAGTTGTGACTTTGTGGAATTCCCTGCCACAGAGGGCAGTGGAGGCCAAATCACTGACTGGATTTAAGAGAGAGTTGGATAGAGCTCTAGGGGCTAGTGGAGTCAAGGGATATGGGGAGATTGCAGGCACGGTTTATTGATAGCGGACGATCAGCCATGATCACAATGAATGGCGGTGCTGGCTCGAAGGGCTGAATGGCCTCCTCTTGCACCTATTTTCTATGTTTCTACTTTTCTATCTCAGTCCTAAAGGAATTCCCCCGTATCCTTAACCTGTGACCCATTGTCCTGGACATCCCCAACATCGGGAACAATCTTCCTGCATCTAGCCTGTGCAACCCCTTTAGAATTTTGTAAGTTTCTATGAGATCACCCCTCAATCTTCTAAATTCTAGTGAGTACAAGCCGAGTCTATCCAGTCTTTAACCATATAACCATATAACAATTACAGCACGGAAACAGGCCCTCTCGGCCCTTCCAGTCCGTGCCGACCATTTGTTTTCCCATAGTCCCATCTACCTGCACTCAGACCATACTACTCCATTCCCTTCACGTCCATATACCTATCCACTTTACTCTTAAATGTTAAAATCGATCCTGCCTCCACCACTTCTGCTGGAAGCTGATTCCACACAGCCACACCCTCTGAGTGAAGAAGTTTTTTTCCCCCTCACGTTACCCGAAACCTCTGTCCCTTAATTCTCATGTCATGCCCTCTTGTTTGAATCTTCCCTACCCTCAATGGGGAAAAACGTATCCACGTCAACTCTGTCTATCCCTTTCATTTTCATTTTAAAGACCTCATTCAAGTCCCCCCTTAACTTTCTGCGCTCCAAAGAATAAAGGACTAACTTGTTCAACCTTTCTCTGTAAACATAGTTGCTGGAAACCCTGGCAACATAATAGTAAATCTCTCTGTACTCTCTCTATTTTGTTGACATCCTTCCTATAACTTAGGCGACCAAAAAATTGTACACCATACTCCAGAATTTGATCTTACCAATGCCTTGTACAATTTTAACATTACTTCCCTACTCCTATATTCACATTGCTTGATTTTTAAAGCAGGATCACCAATGGCTTCTTTACCACCATATCTACATTGTGATTCCACCTTCAGGGAACTATGCACAGTTAGTACTTGATCCCTCTGTTCACAGCATTTCCTCAATTCACCTACCATTTACCTTGTACTGTCCTATCCCTGATTGGTCCTGCCAAGATGTCAGCACTTCAAAATAACAGCATTAAACCTCCATCTGGCAAATCTTTCAGCCACGTTTCAAATGGCCCAATATCTCTCTGTAGATTTGTAAAATCTACTTCATTATCCACAACTTCACCTATCTTAGTATCTTCTGCATACGTTCTTATCAATTTTTCCACCCCTTCATCCAGATCATGGATGTACTGACAAACATCAGTGGACCACCAAAACAGATCCCTGAGGCACCACACTGGTCACCGGCTTCCAACCGGACAAACAGGCATCCACCATTACTCTTTGACATTCTCCCTGCAGCCATCTGTTGAATCCATCTGGCTACTCCGCCATTAACACCCAAAGATTGAACCTTCTGAACCAACCTATCCATGGGAACCTTGTCAACGGCCTATCTGAAAATCGTTTAGACAAATCTACGCTTTACCCCTCATCAATTTCCCTAGGTTACCGTTCAAAAAAATTCATAAGAAGGTATTGTCTAACCTGAACCTTTCAGGCAACAAATATCCAGGTTGGACGGTTCTGATCTGACCCTGTTTATCGAGGTTTTATTATTGATCTTATTATAGATAGTATTTCTTAGTCTTATATTATATATAAGTATCCTTTCCTTAATGTGCCCACACGGCGTCAAACTAATAGGTCTATAATTGCAGGTTTATTCTTTGAACCTCTTTTAACACAATGGAAACAACATGCGCAGTACTCTAATCCTCTGGCACTATTTCCCGTTCTATTTGACATTGAAATATTTCTGTCATGCTCCTTGCTATTTCTTTCACTAACTTCCCTCAATGTCCTAGGGAATATCCTGTCAGGACCTGGAGACTTATCCACTTTTATATTTTTCAAAAGTGTCAGTACGTCCTCCTCTTTGAATCTCATGTTTCCATAGCTACGCTACTTTTTCCCTTAACTCACCCGAAGTTCAATATCCTTTCCTTGGTGAATACCGAAGAAAAGAATTGTTCAATATGAGGAGTCTTTCCTCATATGAAAGTCCTGACATCCCAGGAATCAGTCTGGTGAACCTCTCCGTACCCCCTCTATGGCAAGAATGTCTTTCTCAGATTGGGAGACCAAAACTGTACGCAATTATCCAGATGACGGTCTCACCAAAACCCTGTACAACGCAAGTTGAACTCCGCCTGTCTTGTACTCAAATTCTTTTGTTTGAATGCCAAAACATACCATTCGCCTTTCTTCATGACTGCCTGACCTGATGCTACTTTCGAAGGGTCTCGACCCGATTCGGGCTATCCCCCCTATGCCCCCTTTTGTCGCTCCTTTAGATGCTGCTGCACCCGCTGAGTTTCTCCAGGTTTGGTGTACCCTGCCTATCTTTCAATGACTGGAGGACCATGACAACCCAGGTCGCGTTTTAAATCTCCCCGTTTCTAATCGGCCGCCATTCAGATAAATAGTCTTCCCCTCCTGTTTGTGCCACAAATGTGGATAATCTCAATTTATGCCTATTATACAGCATCTGCCATGCCTTTGCGCACCACCCAGTCTATCCAAGTCACCTTGCAGCCCTCCCCTAGCATCCTCATCACAATTATGAATAGGTTGTGAAATAGCTTGTAAGTTTTAAGAGTGTGTCCAAACGCTAAGCTCATAGGTTGAAGTTATGGGGTGCAATTTTGGACAACATATCGAGGAAAGATGTGCTGGATCTGGAGCGGAGGGTCCAGGGGGACATTTCAGTGATTGTTCCCAGAATGAATAGGTTAACATATGATGAGCGTTTGACGGCAGGCTCTTTACTCACTGGAGTTTTGAAAGAATGAGACAAGAAGTTAAATTCTACAAGAAGTCCAGATCGCTTGGTTTAAGGCCTCAAAAGGCCAAACGGGGAGTTTGGTACAAGCTGGAGGATGGGACAGATGTTCAGCAGCTGTGGCAAGGGCCTGAAAGAATCACCTCTACAAGACGAAACAGGATGGCAGCTGGAATGTCGGCGAACCATCACTCCCTGCTGGGCTTCAATGCGTTTTACGGCTCGCTTTGGATAGAGAAAACACGATGTGCCTACTCGAGCACCCATTCACAGTGTTTCAGTTCAGGGTCACAGAGGGCCGTCGGTCAGGACATCCGACCGAGGGGGTGAACCTCGAACGCGTGCTGGACTGCTGGTCTACCTGGATAGAACTAACCAGATTCGGCCCCCAAGTATGGATTTAATTACGGAAATTTCACCCTGTCACTTATGAGGTCTGTGGTTTCCCACCTGCTTCAAACGGGCATTTCAATAATACGGTGCCAAGAAGAAGCAAGGTGACGTGC